>JAQIXQ010000019.1:0-103767 GCA_034700485.1 Pseudosinella alba
ATAGTAATGGGCTTTTAACGAATCCGTCTATGGATGTAACGAAGGTTTGCCATGCGGAGCATGCTAAAACGCTAGTAAATGTAATTTTATGAACCATGCAGATGGACACTTCCGACTTAAAGCAAAACAGAGAGTGGGACCTTATCGATAACTCGGTTGTCAAAAGAGTCAGATACTTCCCATGCTGCCCAGGAGTTCCATTCCCGGATATTCTCATCACGCTAACAATGGCGAGAAGATCACCCGCCCACACGGCTTGCATTGTTGTACCAGGACTAGGTAATCGTTTCGTAAATATGCAACTTCATTTCTGGGATTTTTTTTACAACAATTACTATAATTGCGTTAAATACAATTCTACAGTGATCGCATGGGCAATACTAATTGCATTCTGGCTCCCGCCCGGTTCCAGTGAACGCCTCTCCATTATCCTAGTTGCGATCCTCATCAATATCCTCTACCTATACTACGTTTACAGTGCAATTCCTAACAATGGGGACAATGTTCCGTTAGTGGGTAATGCAATGATTTTGAATATTGCCGGATGCGTATTTAAAAACGGAAAGATAAATTTATACACTAACCTCAATTAAAATGTTTCTTCTACCACTACCATGTTCATAGTTCTTTTCTATCGGGACTCTCTGGTCATGCTGGCATTTGCTTTGGTTTGGACCATTTGTCTTCGCTATTTGGCAGCAACGAGGCGCAATTCTCCGGTTCCACTCCCGGGTTTCATTCAAGGCTTTCTGGAAAGCATCCCTGCAAAGATCCTATGCTTGAATCCAAGACCTTCCACTGGGGGACGACGGGAAAATCCTGAGTCTGGAGAAAATAATGAACAAAACGAAAGAACTGAAAATCCGTTTGGAAATGGATTGGACAAGAAGAATCCTTTTCAGGATGACTGGGCATGGTTAGCTCATCTACTGGATCGAGTTGCTTTCGTAGTTTATCTGGTGGTGTATCTGATATTTTATCTGGCACTCTTGTAAGAGTAAAAAATAGACCTAGGTCAGGTGCAGGTGTGCTTTGTCACTTTGATGATTTCCTTTGAAAATTGAATGACCTTAACTAATATGTACACTAAATTAATGTAAATGTAATTATTATAATTCATGAATGTCTGTAGTGCTAATAAAGTGAAGCTAGAATACAATTATATATAAATACATAAACAGCCCCCATCAATGTAATGTTTTATTAGATAAGAACACAAATACCTACACTACCCCATTGATCAAGTTTATAATTTTAGTGCAACTTTCAAACGCATATATAAATATCCGTAATTTATATCCCTGTGGTTGTTACATATTTTAAATTAGCAGTAACGACAATAAAGAATGTCCATCAAACATTGGAATAGAAATAAATAAAAATATATTACATAAATACAGCATTCAACGACTATTTTCACATGCCAGTCTTTAGTTATTTCACATAGATATAATTATGCATCCTGTACTTCCTTCAAGATGCTTTTTGGTGTCCCATTGATGCTGGTGCGCCGGGCAGATGCTGGTGTATTAACCAAATTCTCATTTAAATTAAATTGAACTCGTTTGGATGGGGTTTGAAGGTTATTGGGGCTAGCTGTTGGCGATGGAGAATAATGCGGTTGAGGTTCCACTTGTGGTAAACTGGATACTAACTCTTTGGATAACAAAGGATGTGAGAACATTTTGTTACTGGATATTAATGCCTCAATACTTGGATTATCCAGTCCAGGTGCGGCTCCAAGAATTAGCTGAAAAGAATTGGATTCCGTATTCAACGGAGAGCTTATTCGCTTGTCCCCAGTTTCACCAGTTGAATCATAACATATACTCATGTTAGTTACAGGAGTATCCGTTGAAGTAGACACATCAAGTGGTGGTTTGGATTGCACGTCCGGGGATTGAGGGAAAATCTCAAGATCACTTAAGGATAGCCCGTGGTTTTCTCGCGTTCGAAGATCCACGGAGTCCTTGATCCTGGCTGCCAATAATTGAGTTTCTGATCTTTCCCAAGCCCGCGACTTAGCTGATTTATTTCCAGTGGAATAGAATGACAAGGAAGCAACTTTTGCCATCGGACGATTGTCATACTCTGTACATAAAATATAAAAAAAATAAATAAAAATTAGGATTATTAAAATACTTATAGTACACCTGCTCTATTGGATTATTAGCTTTGATTTTATATACCATTTTTAATCAGCTCCGGTGATTCCTGTATAACACATTGCCTTTCGGACCCCCCTGGTGTTACTGTTGCTGCATATTTACTGCAAATTGAACGTCTGTCACCAGGAGTAGCAGGACTTTCAGGGCATAAGACATCCGAATCTAAGATAGAGTGATTGGAAAATGCTTAACTTGTTTAAAAAAATCTTACATGGATAATTTTAATTGTTTTACTGCAAAGCAAACTACAATATCAAATACATATTGGGACAAAAATCCTAGCAATTGTGCAGCTTTGTAGTAAATTAAAATTAGTGAACTGAAATTTATAATCTTAAAATAGACTTACTGAGTGTAGGAGAACCAAATTGCTGGTTAGATGGCTCATTCATTACAAGTTGCCGCCTGCTTCGTAAGGCACGGAAAAACCCAGACCCTCCCGACAAAGGTGACTTTCCTTTTGGAGATTTAAAAGCAGGCGATTTCGTAAGCCTCGATGAAGAGCATAAAGTTAGCAAAATTTTGGAGTCCTTCTTGTCGTGTTTCTGTACGTCAAACAGGTTCCTTCGCACACGCTTTGGACTAGCTTTTGGACTGACTATGAGGGAGATTAAATATTCATATTTAGTTACACGCATTGCAAATAAGAACGAAGGCATACTACATTAGTAAATTTCTTATACCTCCAGTGATTCTCTTGTGTGAATTTGGTCTCTCCATCATGTCTTGTGAAGTCGAAGCCAACGCGAACTTCGAATTTGAGGTTGCAACCAAAATCTGACGTTTCACTTTCTTGGAACCACTATTCCGTACTTCCTTCCGCCGGGGACCAGTGTAGTTGCCAAACGATTGCATCCTGGGCACAAAAGAAAGACAACATAATATATTATAATGTACTTTAAAACTCTAATAATAAGTTATTTTTTAAATAGATTTATAAGGAACAGTAGTATATATACCGGTTTTCAACTGGCGAATGGCGAGGTCTTTTGTGCTTATGGTGCTGTAATTGAGACGCTGAATCTTCTGGATGCAGGTTAGCGGAAGATGTTGAAGAAATCATGCTTGCATCATCCTCGTGCCTAGTGTTTCCAATAGGTGATCCATCAACAGCTAATTGAGCCGGTAGAGCAATATTCATTTTCTTGTATAATTCCTTCATGAATTGATTGCTTTGCCGATATCTGTCGGTAGCAAAATAAAAAAATCAAATACATATAATATTATATTTGCATATTATAATATGATTAAAAATAAAAATGTGATTATTTACGTTGGAAGAAGAACTGAATTGATAAAATCATGGATTGGTGGTTGAATACGATATGCAGAAATAATCTGAAGTAGCCTTGCTATGTCATTCAAAAGATCCTCAGTAGCATCTTCATCCGGTTCAACAAAACACCATGCGATTTCCAATCTTAAAATGATTTGCAACTCCGCTTCCAGAAATGCCCAAACTTTTCTTGTTCCACGGTTTGCCGAACCTGGAGTTTTGTCCCGAGTTTCATCGGCAGCAATAATCTTTTTGTTTAAAGTTGTGAAATCAGTCAGTAAAATCTCCCCAAGCAAGTCTTTCGCAGTTAAACGTTTGTTCCGATAAGCAGCTCTCATATTTTCTATACGGTCAAGTGTATTATATTTTACAGTTGCATCATTTACTAAAGCCTGTGCCAGTGCGACAAGACAAGGGCTAGAGGAGTGCAACATCATATCCGCAAAGGTTCGCAAACGACTCTTGTAATGATTGTGCCAAGCGACTGGGTCCTCATCATCCCCCAACTCACCATCCAGATAGTTTTTAAGTCGACGCTTTATGGCACTTAGCTCTTTCTCTTGCTGTTGCGCAATACGTTCGAAGTTCATTGCTTGGATCCCTTCACTGCTTCTTCTCTTGGTTTGGACTGCTGTAATCTTGTTCTTGTGTCGTACCACGGTCGCCAGCATTTTCGAGCCACGCGAGCCAGGGAGCTTCGGAATCGGAGCAGGCTCGTGAAAAACATGATTCGATTTATTTAGAGCTGGCCTGGACAAGGGTACAGTATTGGTTGTGACATTCATTTGCTTCTTCCGCTTAGTGGATGCGAAGCCTCCTTCATTTAACCAACTGTTCATCCGCTGGTCCTTTTCACATTGGGAGTCCGTCTCGATAGAATCATAGTAACTCATTTCAACTTCGTCATCCATATGGCTGGAATAATGATGGTATGACTTATTGTAAGGATCTTCATGCTCATAGTCAAGACGTTTCCGTTTCCTGTCCCCCTCTCGAAGTCGATCTTGTTCTTTGATATTCGCCAACTTCCTTCTGTGGAATTCAAGGGTATCGTCATCCCCCCCAAATCTGGCAGATTGCCGCAACTGTTGTGTTCCCCTATACTGGTTCTGGCTATTTATGGAACTCTCCAATACACTTGGAGGATCCCGGCGCAAGCTGCGGTTGACTGATACGTTATCGAACTCCGGGGATATTTTTTGACCTGGCTTCGACGTGCTTGGAACAAGTCGTTGAATGTGGGACGGCAAATTCTCATTTTGAACTCCATTGTTTCGAAGAAGGGAGCGCAAGAGTAGCTCATAAGGGACCAGGCCATATTCAGATGTGGTGGAATGCCAATTTTGTAAGTTTAACAATTTCAAGAGCATCACTTTCCCACCCCCGAGATAATCCAGACATCTAGATATTTGCCTTGGGTAGGTATAATTGAAAGAGTTATCCACAAAATCCTTATTGTTACAAGCAGTCCACATGTCGAAAAAATTCAGCTGGATCCCTAGCTTCCGGTGAAACTGATTCGAAAATGCGGAGGGTAGTAAGACCCCCATAAAATCTTTGGATGAGCTGCTTCCCATCAGACCTGAAAACTTCTGTAGTTGGCTCTGGGTTCTGGGGACCTTCATAAAGACCACTACAGTGTTCTTCGGAGGTAGGGCATCCCCATCTGTGTCATTAAAACTTCGTGAAGCGTCCAAAGGCTGACATTCCGGCCAGGGCAGGCTTCCCGTGATGATCTTGATGGCGTCAGAGAGATGTCTAATCCCAGGTGAGCCTGCCTCGCCCTCTCGAGGAGTGGATGCGGGGTCCCTGTTCATTCGTCCCTCCAGTTGGCTTTCGAAGTTGCAAAAGGACTCGTCATCAAAGGGCAGGAAGGTTCTTCCATCCAGGTAATCCACGTGCCGAGTGGAATCGAAGAACTTGAAGCTCCATCGGACTCGTCCAAACTCGTACCCGTCACCTTGCTTAGCCTCATTGTACAGGAACATGAGTATCCTGAACCGAAGCCACTCCAAGTCTTCCGAATGATGTTTTGGAGCCCGGTCCGCGTCACCAAAAACGTGCTTCACTGGTACTGGTCGAAGGTCACACGATGAGCTGTTGCTCCTGTCTATCAGCTCCTCCTCCAGTTTTACATCTGGCTTCAGATCCGACGCACCCGCTGCTCCATGGGGATTATCGAGAAGCTCCTCCCCTTCCAGATGCTCACGCTTGATGGGAGGATGGGGACGGGATCCTGCTCCCTTGGCATTAATCCCCCTTTGCTCGCCTTGCGGAATCGAATCAATGTCGATCAGGAAGACTATGTTGTGTGAACGGGCCATCCTTCCACCTTGCTGGAGCTCCTGGAATATGACATAAACAAAAAAAAATAGTTTAATTAATCGCATTGTAAGTAAACCGTTAATTCATTCATCATTCTAATTAATAGAGCATAAATGTACAATACAATATTTAGCGAATTTCTAATTAGCAGCTGATTCAAATTAAACTTACCAAATCAATCACAGCAAATGGGGCCCCTCCAAAGTTACCCGACACTCACAGTCCAATCCAACTTATAATTAACTTCTTATTCTTAATTCTCCTCGTCTTCGCACTAATAGTTTTAATTAAATGCACTAATCTCTTCACTATTTAACTAAACTCCCCATCCCAAGCCAAACCAATTAACATAACATGTTCATACTTTCTAATTTAGTCTTCCAAAAGTCTAATTAAATCACTAATTGAAATATAACTCAATTATCTTCATCCTTCGTAAAACCTTATCTTAACAAGGTTAACTCTAAATAACTTTTTAATGCATGCAACATGCCATGCCTGTAATCTTCACACACAATTTATTGTTAGTTTTGAAAGATCCCTTGGAACTGGAACAATTACACAAATTATTTTCTATCTGCCTATTCCACACACTAAATGGAATGTTTAATTAACTACATACAACTGTTCTAGATATTTGAATAATTTTGTAATTGTTGTACAGATTATGATTAGTTTAGTTAGTTCTTGAATTGGGACTATTGGGAGCTCCTGGTCCTGAGCTGAACAATATTGTCAATTGTTTGCTATCTCCCAGCCCCAATCCATAATTCCCTTTCTTGGGCTGGATAGTCAGTTAGATATTTTTGGAGTGCTTTCCCCAACTTTTTCATACAAGGCAAAAAGGGAATTGAATTGGAATTGGAGGCATGAAAAGATTGAAGTAGAGGCAAAGGCAACGACCAGCAGCTGCCCGCCCGCCTAAAGTTCCCTGCATTTTCCTCATATCATATCACCAAAAAAACGAGGCAGAGAAGAGAAGAGACGGATAAAGATAAACAAAGTTCCACACTCAATTCATGTGCCTTTCATGAAAATGTACAGCGCAAGCGTATTCATTTTTAGCTGTCAACTCCACCAATTCATATACATACATAAAAGTATAGTCCGACTGTATAAGCTTATTATATACCTTGTTAATCGCCCAAACATTGCGTATTTGCCTGTATTTTATATAAGAAGGGGTGTTTTTTGTATGTATTTTTGAGCTGGAGATTGGAGAATGGAATGGAATGGAATAGTCTGGTCTGGTAGTCACTATCCGGTAGTGGTTAGTAGTGGTATGTAGTAGTAGTAAGTAAGTAGTCACCACCATATCATCATAAGAATGAACAAAGTGTATTTACTTTCATGCATTTTGTTGTATGCATTTCCTTTTTGGTGGTACGATTTGGGGTACATTTTTTTTAATTCATGAATAGGCAACTTCGCATCACAGTAAAAAGTAAGTCAGGCAGACTTACTAGACTACCAGCCAGTGATTTTCTTACAATGATTTTGATACAAAGAAGTGAGAACAACAATGTGAGAGGGAAACCAGCAAACTTACAAAAAGAAAGATGCATTACATAGAAAGTAGAAACTTTCATTAGTAAGAAATACGACAAGGAAACAGGTTGGAGCCTGGAGCGGAGGTAGCTAGCTGGTAGGAGGACAATCAAATAGTTAGTGCATTACTCATAAGTTGCACCTTTAAATGCCCAAGCCCGTGATATTAAATCACAGTTCTTTACCGATCACATCACACCACACTACAAACATATAAATGCAAATGTGTGTTCTACGGTGTACCATAAAGAAACCATACATATGCCATCACGCTTTTTTATATGCATTTTACGCCACAAGCCCACTTTAGTGCTAGTCATGTCATGCCATTTTACCATTGTTAGGTTTTCGCACGTAGATTTGACGAGGAGGTTTTAAAATTTAAAAGCCAGGCCTTTCGGAATACTGGAATTTTTAGAAGTAGGTATCCGCGGCATGGCGTGGCGCATTCATGAATAAAAAAATTGTAGAAATGGGAGCTTCTAAACTATTTAGCTATAGCTATTAGAAATAGCCTTGTCTCACAACTCCCCTGACATTCTGGAAGTCCTGATCTATCTGATGATTATGATCTATATGATTATCATCGTATGGAATTTTAGAAACAAAATTTGTACATGTTTGTTTGTAATTGCAACAATTATTTGACAAATAATTCAGCAACCGCGATATGAGAAATAGAAGAAGAAGAGAAAATTCGACATTGCTTTAAATGAAGTATCAAAAGTGCAATCAAAAATCCCAAGCTAATTGTACGCTTTGAAATTTTATTTTACATTTTGGGGCACTCTGCGAAATATGATTAGAAAATATATTTGTTGTATTTGTATAATTTCTTAATTTTATAATTTGTTGATCATTTTATTACTTCCATAATCTGCCATCTCCACCATATCATTCCGCGCTTTACAGAATAAAGATTAATAAAATAAATACATTTCAGAGGCACTTTTATCTGAACAATTTATAGTCAATCAATTATAAACTATCAATTTTGTGAGCTAACTAAACATTAAAATTGTAGTCTTTGTCTTATCATAGTACAAATTCATGCACTTTCGAAACAAATACTTATAAATACGAATCCACTGATTGTGAGTTTACTCACTTGAGTCACTTGGCACTTTTTCACAACACCATCACATTTACATTATGTACATTTGTAATATGATAATTAAAATTTCAATTGTTAAATATTAATTAAATAGGATATATATCATTTCACTGGATTCCTCCGATTCCTTTAAACTCGCATGTTACGACAAACGATAATGATCCATTATATATATACATATACAGCGAAGCACTACTCACCAAAAAAATGTCAATAATTAAATTATTTAAATACTTAAAACTTATTTTAATTTTAATCATACTTTAAATGACTCTGGAGAACCATTACTATTACTATGTTGGAGATTACGCGCTGGATTAACATTTCTAACATTACTACTACTAGAATTATTAGAATTAGACCTATTTTCTTTATTTTCATCCTCTGGAGATTCTTCTAGGAACTGCGGCATCGGCAGCGTATTACTTGTAAGTGTCTCTGTCGATGAGTTATTTTCAGCGGAAGGATTATCAATTCCGTCTTCCGCCTTTTGTAATTGACCTCCTGAATTCGGAGGAGTGGAAGAGTCAGTGACAACATGCCCATTTGTATTCGTTATCGTAGTCTGACTATCGTCATCATCACTATTACTATTGCTCCCTTGAATAATGCCATTCCCATTGACATGGCCATAGTCCCCATTCCCATTGCTAATATTCCGAATTATCCGCGTTGGCACAATCCGGGTAATACTTGGCCTTGAACTTTGTTGCAGTCCATCCTCCGAAGTGTAGCCATTTGGGGGAGGGATTTTATTCCCCGTCAGGAAGACAAAGTCGTTATCCCGATATACATTCCGCCCTCCGGAATAATTGTCGTCATCTGAATCATTATCGTCATCCTCATTGTCAGAGCTTTTAGAACCGCAGCATTGCATTTTCGAAAGCAGCTTATCATAAGGTCTCAGACTTCTCATAGGCTCAGGTAGGAATTTCCAGCTTCTCAAAACTTCCGGTAGGATCCTCGGAACTTTGCGTTGAATTATCGTCATTATGGCTATGATAAACAAGAGCACCCCCACGATGGAGACCAGAACGATCACGTAGATGGGGCCGGCCAAGGACAACAGTATAAAAACTGCTGGGAGGACGGCGAACATGCTGACTAAATAGACTATTGCAAACCATCTGTACTTGGCAGTCCGATTTCCTAATGATTTTGCCATCCCGATTGGAAATCGCAGGAATGGCACGGGGTAAAAAAGGAGCACGCCGGTGATGTTGAAGAAAAAGTGGCAGAGAGCGATCTGGAATTGTTGAAGCAATAGTCATTTTTATTAAACATCTATCCAGAGTTCCAGACTAGACATATAGGCAATTTAGGCATTTGAGAAGAATCATAAAATAAGCCATGAAAAAACCGTTCTTTTATGTAACAGCTCATATATTATTTTTTACTTGCCTGGAGGGATGGATGCAACGCTTTCCCATCGGCGGCCATAGACGCTAAAATCGCTGTTGTGGTTGTACCTATGTTGGCCCCCAGCATCAGAGGATATACTCGGGGTAGACTAATAACGCCAAGACCAACGAGTGGAGTTAACGCAGAGGTAAATACTGAGCTGGACTGGACCAAAAAGGTCATCAAAGCCCCGATTAATATGGCAATATAGCCGGTAATCCACGGGACGTATGGGATATCTGCATTTAGGGTGCGCTTGATTATGGTGGAGACGTGACCTGCAATTAATTATGTATTGATTGATTCAATTCGCAGGGCTAATTTAAAATGAAACTGTTTCAGGAGGGGTTGATAGAGCGTAAAAAAATAAGCATTATATTATTTGTAAACATTCTCATACCTTCAAGAACGGAGCTCAAAAGTTTGACTATCATGATGAGACAAAAGCATAAAACTATTAAGGACGACACAAGTATAATTGCGCCCACGGCAGCGTCGCTCATACTCGTTCCAGCGAAAAGGAAGTCGCCTGTAAAGTAAACAAGACAAGCATATCATATTATAAGATTAGCATAGTTAACAAAAGATTTCAAACTATTATTGTTATTCCGTGTTCTGGCGAGATAAAAATATGGATGTTTTTACGAGGCTATAAAATGTAAAAAGCATGACGCACATTTCTGAGGATCGTTTTGCACAGCAACATCGCGAATATTAAGTATTTCTTTGCCATTAAGATCGACAACTCTTCCTTGTACGAAGATTTGGGTTTTGGTTGTGCTGCAATATTCCAGGATTAATGATGCATCATCCGCATCCGTGCAGTTGGGTGTTGCCCAACACTCCAGCACCTCGTCATTAAGTTGGACTATGAGATCCACGAACGGATTTGTGATGACTGACAGAAGTTGAATCTCCCCTCCTGACTGGGAATCCGGGATGATTAGGTCAACTGTGGCTTTTGAAGTGTAATATAAGTAGCCTGAAAGAAAGACAGAAAAATATATTTTCATTCGTGATGCTCCTGTCAAGTCAAACCAATACAATCCGCAAAAAAATATTCACGTTGCCAAATTACCAAATATCACTTCAAAAGGCAGCAAAAATATCACCGTGATCCAATTGAACATATCAAGTATAGTTGCTCCGGCGAATGCCCGTCTGAACTGATTCCTGTCCCCGGCTTGTGTAAATGACACTATCGTATTGGTAATGGAGGTTCCTATGTTGGCCCCCATAATTGGAGGAATTGCTATTCTGACATCCATGACTGCAATGGCAAGGACAAGTAAAGACATAATTAGTCAACGTCCATTCATAATATAAAATCAGCGTTCATTTGTATTAGCGCGATGATTGTTTTCGAGATTTATAATTTAGAAAGCTGACTTACATCCAGCAGCAACCATCCCCACAATGATTGACGTTGATGTGGATGAGCTTTGTACTAAAACGGTTGTCAATATCCCTATCATCACTCCCACAACAGGATTTTGCAATATGCTGCTCTGCCTAAAGATATCCCCCGCGGTACTCCCTCCCACTAGTCGAAACCCAAGGGAAAGTAGATCCAACGAGCAGACAAAAAAGTATAATAAGGTCAACAGGCCAATCACTTTCCCCACTGCGATAAGCACCCGAAAGATTTTCCTCTTTGTACTTAGCTCCGACCATGACTCTCCAGTGGGTGTCTCGTCTTCATAGTCGTTGTCAGCTATGTCCCAAGCACTGTCCGGTTTATTTCCCTGGGGCTGGAACCCCACCAAGGGGTGGATGCTGTCCCTTCTCAGCTTTCCATTGATGAGCCTTCCCCGGTTTTCCCCGACATTGTTATCTGACTTTTCGTTCCCCATGTTGACTTTCTCCTGAAAATTGGAATTGAGAAGTGTCAGAATGCCCCACTCTTAAATAAATGACAAAATATAGCTAAATCCGATCTCTGTAAGACGCTTAAAAGTGTTCTAACTTACGTTTTCGAACGCCGGATTCTCATGTGCCCCGTTAGTCCAATTTTCATGAACTAGCGTTTCGGTAATATACTCACAGATACTGAAGCGCACTCGCTTGCATACACTATTATGCTGGACATTAGACTCGGAGCCAAGTTTCCCTGCGTTGTTAACCTGATTATTTGCCTTATCAAGCGAGTTGGAATTGGAGTTGCTATTATTGCTGTCTGACGATATCTGCTGAACTGGAGCTGGTGGCGTGGACTCATCATTATTACTTATTATGGACGATATTGACTCAGGCTTATCATCCAGAGTGGCGGCGATGACAGCCGGCTCACTATCAGCATTAATATTAGTAATTCCCTGATCCTTCTCCATCATGATTGATATTGGTCGTCAGAGGACTTAATGTACTTCGTCAGAAATTCGAGTGATTCAACTCCAGAAATGCCCATCCAGTGTTGGATTGGATCATCAATAAATGTGCTTTGGACTCAAGATCATCATCAACTATCCGGTGGTGATCCTGACGATGATGATCCCACCTCATACTGTTACGTTATCATATCACCCCTGCCACCACGCTATCACAATTGTTATCGGGACAGGGTTTTAAGTGCTAATTTCCTGAATATACATGTCAACACAAATTAAAAGTTATATAACTACCTTCTAATTTGTTGGAAACTCTTTTCAAGTTTTAACAGGCCAGCCACAACCGCTCCGATTTGACATCATCATGCCATGCCATCATATCATATCATAACACTTAACATACCTAGTTACATTAATTTTAAATTTTTCCACAGGTATGATATGGTTTACGTTTTTATTGCCGGTGCAGGTAGGTGACAAAATGTTGGCAATCACACACAAAAATGATGTCATTATTTACAAAACATATTCCATATATCATTATCACTCCATTACATATATCATGTCATATCATATCATATCGTCACACAAACAACTTTATGACATGACTCACTCCATGATAAGATCATGTTACCGATTCGAGTAACAAAACATGGAACTGGGTGATAAAGCTTCGACGATAATTAAGAACATTGGGATAAGCCCAAGGGTTTCCCTCGAACCACCTCGAACCATGTAACAAATAAAAAATAGGAAAAACGCTGATTTGAACTTTTTGGATGTATGTCTATATCTGGTTTTATTGGAGAATCTGCTGTCACACCCTTCCCTGTTGACTGTTGACAGTGTTGACCCAGATTTCCGATTTTTAATTACATACGGAATATGACTTATATTTGTCGACGGTTCAAGCAGTACACATTTCTCACGCTAATAATTCCAGGGAGCTCCATTTTACTATATGTTTTGTCACTGATTATTATTGTCTATGATTTATGATTAACCTTGTCTCACTCTGTCCAAAACTGGTTGTAATCCATTCCAAATTGATGGAATAAATGAGAATTGAATGAGACTTGAGTTCGCCGAAAAGATTTGCGGTATATGCGATTGCGAATATGAATGTGCACTAATAAACTCCAAAGATTCTACTCATATCATGCAAAGAGAACATTTTATTTATAAAAAAAATCTTAAGAAAAAGTTAAAGAAAATGTGAATTCCCATGCAATAATCTAGCAAAAAAACCTAAGCTTGCCATTCCAAATATCTCCTCCTCGCTCTTGCCTCTTACTCATTCCACCACACTCAAACTCATTAAGTTTCCTCTGTAACGTAACCTTTCAGTCCTGTAATAACAATAATAATAACTGGGTTTACTCCACTAAACTTCACTTCGCATACATACTTCTGAGCTCACAACATAACAAAAATGATGATGTTCATGATTATTATATCAGTAATTCAGTAGTACGCTCAAACAGGCGTTAAATTATTCTGCATGTACTTTATTCTCATTGGAAAGAGTTGCTGTTTCATTTCATATGTAAACTTATAAAAAAGTCTGTAAATTCGTGGAAGCTATTATCATTACTCTCTACACATACTTGACTCGTTGATTCTACTTAAACATTACACCTTTTTACTATTTTCGTGTGTTGCTGACTTCATATACATATATATAATTATAATTCAGATTTAAAATTCTTTATTTTGACGGCAGTTTTTTGGCCCGTCCTGGCCTAGCCGACTCAGTCCGACTTATGTAGTGTAAATTTTAATTTAGTGAGTTTTAATGAATTGGGCAATAATATCGGTGCATGAAAACTTTAACCATCACGATCAATCATGTAATCCGTCCAAAGTTTGCTTGATTTGATATGATGGGGGATATGCGCTATGAAGAGCAAATTAGCACACTGCACAAATGTCCGTGTACAGACATCTCATTATCATTTAAATAAGAAAGATATAGATGAGCAAGGCAAACAAATGCTGTAAAGTAGCAAAATAGTAAGTCCGACCCGGTTAAATAGTAAGTACCTACATTGCCCACTTTCCGTCTCTAATTCACTGACCTGTAAAGAACATGCACTTTGTAGAAGTCACAGAATCAGGCTACCAGAACCGGGACTTACAATTAAAACTTAAACGGTGAGTGAAATCAATGATTGATTACAATTGATTAAGAATTTGTTATTTAAAATTAAAACATGCGTGTACAAGCAATGGAATCATGGAAGTTACGGAGGAGAGTAGATCTATTGTGCCAAGTGAATTGTCAACAGCTAACAAACTAACAAATAAGTTTTTTTAATACTTTTAATTCCCGTACTTTGTTATCCATACAATATAATAGTAAGTATCCCACTTTGTAGTTTATTAATTCGGTACACAGCTCAACTTACACCACCGGTCGTAAGCGTAAATCTGTTATGCTGGTTAAAGTTAAAACTGAAATGTTGCCTATGTCAATATTCCCCTCCTCCATTATTCCATGCCAGCAAAAGTGTGTAAATGAAATGTCTTCTCATATCATATTATGTAGTACACAAAACCAAACTACCTTGTTTTGCTGTTAATGCAAATTAAAACTGCTTAATGCGCAGGTAGATTTTGCACGAAACAAAATATGTAGTATATAGTCACGCCTATAATGTCATGCTGACAGTCCATCATCGTCATCATCATCATCATGAATTCACGCTCTGAGTTAATATGATTCTTTCAGATTCAGAGTGATGGAGTTAAAAGTAAAAAATGCAGTGCATGCGACTTTGCGGCATATTAAATTATTGACTGAAAACTGTTATGATTCTCATTACTGCCTCATTGTTATGGATTATTTGGTTGTTCTCACAGAGTGTCAGGGAATATTATGGTGGTGGTGGTGGTGGTATGATATTTGGATCAGTATGATATGAATACCTATGAGCGAACGTAACATGAATGTAAACTTTATGAAAAGGTAAACAAAAATTTAATGAGGATGACGAAAATGGAATTATTGGCATAGTCCATATTTAATACTGAGACAAAGCTTAAAAGGTTCCCAGCATGCTGTCTTCACTGAATAACATTGAACATTGGTTTTTACATTAAAATGCTGATAAAGAAATGTGCCTCTTGTCAGTGTCACAGAGCTGTACTTATCTCTGGTGGAAATGCTTTGCTTTAGATTAATAACTAGGTCTGTAATTCAATTCACATGTAATTAATTTTATTGTATTTCAGCACTTTCATTCATTTCATATCTCACATTCATTGGCTTGGCACATTCTCACCAATCTTTTATTTATAAGATAAAAGATAACCAACCAATTCGACATGACACGAGTTCCCAATCAAGTCAATTTTAACCAAGTTTTGAAATCAGTGAAAGAGTGCCAAATGACCCTGACCCACGTGCGTGGTGGTGTAGATCGATTGTTTAAAAAATTGCCTGGAATTCGAAACAAATCCATGCCCAGATCGAATATGTAATTTTCTAATTTCCAATCTGTAAATGTATGCATATAAGTTTTTTACTGGGTAGAATTAAATCAGATTCCACGTTTTTGTTCGCCAAATTGCCAACTTCCAATCAGTTCCATGTTCCATTAGTCTGATGATTGATGTTGAAGTTTAAATCGAAGCTACCTACCTTCTTTCCCAGGTTACAGTCTAATAACAGTTTAGATTACATACTTTCAATTTCAAAGATGTTTTGTAGCTACTAACGTTAAATAGTACTAAACTCACAACTTCACAAAATACAAAACTTCATGTTCTTTATTGCCATGCTTCAATTTTTTACACTACTTTAGCCATAATAATTTTTGTGAGGAGAGGGGATAAAAAACGGACGATGACTGGAATAGTCATATATTCATATCATGTCCATCATAAACTTTAAAAATCAGCAATACAATACAAAACCCGAAATTATTAAATATCTGGATTACTTTCCTCATTGCAAAATGACGAAATATCTGTCTGTACAAATGCTCAAAAGAAATCATCCATCCCTTTCTTCCAAACAAAACCCAAGTATTAAAATTCTTAAAGATAAATGACAGAGCGTGTCCATCCGAATCAGAATTTGCGAATTCAACAGTGTACAAGGAAATCGCTCATTCGATTCTGTACGAGAATTGGATACAGTCACAGTACTGGTAGTCAATCAGCTCTAGAATTGGCGAGGTTTCATGGTTTCATATATACCTACGTTCTTTCTGAGAAATGATTGGGCTGGAATCTAATTTATGGAGTACGATTCGAATTTTATTAGGTACATATATGCAGATAGGCATGGCATGCATATATTGATATTGCGCTTTTGATTACGAACTAATCGAATTATTGATAGTAGATTCCAGAGTAATGACTTGGCTTGTGCTAGTAACGACTATATATTAAAAAACGTTCTATGATAATTTATAGCCAATTTTTCCTGGAACTTTACAGATCTTGGGTTGATGCCAAATTATTGTCAATCTCAATCTCAATAAAAGTTAAGAGCGCTATCAAATCTGCCAAAACTATTTTTTCTGCTTGGACATATGAATGACATGACGTGACATGCATAAGGAGGGGGTAATGTCTCCTCTTCTCAAAGATTCTTGGAAGTCTGAAGAGAACATCATATCGATATCAGATTAAGGTTTAAATGGGTATATTAGAAATTTCGGTTCGGTTTGCTTATTATTTGCTTGATTAGATCTGGACTGGAAGGATGATGAACTAATGCATTTTTAATTACATGAAATACGGTTGTAGTTGCAAGTATCTACGAATATGATACAAATACATAAATGCATTCATTTATTTCCTTATGTCAATATGTCATAGTCATGCATCATATTAAGCGTCGTCCTTTGTTGCATTTCGCAACAAAAGACGAAGTCGGGCCCGGCCATTCCATTACATTTCCATCTTTTTCCAAGAACACCTGTTTAAGTATTTGTATATCAGCTGGACACTTATTTGATTCCAGAAAGAATGTGCGTAAATAAACGCACTATTAGTTTTCTCTAACTGCATAGTTAATTATATAATTTTCTTCTGTGCAGATTTACTATTCAGCCTCCCATCAGTCATCATCATTATCATTATCATAAGTTACTAGTGCCGGTCGCCGGTTGGTTTCTAGTGCATTTTGAAATCTGCACCTGCACAGTAATTTGGGCCGGGCATTATAAAAGTTTTAAATGTTCTTCCCGCGTTAATCAATCATCTCATTAATTTGTCATCGTTTACGATTAGTACAGCAGTTCAACTCCTGACTGTCAAAGTGTCGTCAGCTAATTGCAGGTGAGGGCTACTCAATAAGTGTAAATGCATAATGTGAATAAGTCAAAGAATGTCAAATTAAATTAAGTCCATCAGAGTTTCGGCTGGTGAAACGATAATAATCCGGTCTGCAGTAAAGCCGACTCAGACTCCGCTATTTAAATTACAATTTGCCAATACCGAACCTAAATTAACAAAATCTGTACAACAAAACAAGACCGAGCTTTTGAATTACAATTTACGTCACGTCCCCCACATATCATATCAATCATGTTCAGTTTAGCAGGAAAATTAGTGCAAAAAATTAAGCCACCACCTACCACCACCACGGAGTTGTTAGAAACATCCTATGGCGAAATCCTGTAAACATAACATGAGTAAAATTTTGTTTTTGCATGCTGACGATTTGTAAGAGCAATTTGTAACTCATAAAAACTGACATGGTTGTGGCCATTATTTTTTAATTAATCCTGAGATAACATTACGTAGAACATGTTAGACAGCCAGGTTTAAAGGTGTGATATCGTAATTATGCCATTCAAAATTTCAAAGGTTGATCATGGAAGGGAGTTTGTTCCGATTTTGGTACTATTTAGTATTTAGCTTTGTTCGGCATATCTCACACTTTGTTATGATATGATTATGAGCAGAACTGCAAATTGCAATTAACAATAATTTGCATCCATTGTACTAGACCATTAAAGCAGTTTGTAGACGATTATGTGGCTGCTTGGTCATGTCATCTTTCTAATCAGGCTATCAGGCATCTTTCTAATCAGGCCCCTGCACGTGCCAGTCTTCTACATCTTTGTTTTTAAAGTATTATGAATTATTCCTACCACCCAACTATGTTGGTTTTAGTCTTAATTGACATTGCGGTCAAAAGTTCATTATTTGGCATTTAAAGTACAGAAACAAAAACTGATGTTGGGTAACTTCTAAGAAACTAAATGGATATGAAATGGATGGATGCAGATCAAGTGATTGGAAATGTATATGATGTTATGTTAATGATTTGGATAATAATTTGAAAATTTGTTTTGGTCTACATGTTTCAGAGTAACTCTCTGGCTGGAGTGTCGATATCTTCAAATTCAATTTTTACCTGGACCTGCGGGAACTGGAACCCAGTCTCAGGAGGATGGATCGACCAACGAAGAAATTGGATTTGGATAATGATAATGATGATGAAGAAGATAATACAGCAATGGACATGAACAGCGAAAGTCCCCAAAATCCTCAGACATACATACATCCCCTGTTCATGGAACATGTAATTAAAACCGAAATCAGCAAAAACAATTATCTAAAATAAGTTGCACATTGTTGCAGCAGGAAAAACTGGTATTTAATACATATAAAATGTGTGTCATATTTGCAGGTAGCTTTAAAGGTCTTCACCTTCATCGGATGGAACTATTCCAATAAAGAACTCCTGGCCTGTCGACAAGTCTGCAAGTTATGGCATGACATAATCTCAAATGGAGTCAAGCGAAGGGGCAAGGCACCCGAATTCACCTGGAACTATGAGGATACGAATCGCCTGGAACATTTCGTCAATTCCATGAGGGATACGACTAACCTCCCATTTGATATATATTCATTCGATACTCACTTTTTTGTGGACAGGCACACGAAGCTTTTCGATAATTTTCTAAATCTGTTCAGTTCATTCATTACCAGCTTAACATTGACATTTGGAAAGCAATATTCTTTGGACCTTCAGTCTCTGGATCTCAGCCAAATGGCTTTTCCCAATTTAAAAAGTCTAACGATTAAATGTAGTTATATCAGTACTATGCCTGGAAGGGTAACAAAGTCAGCCTGTACCTGGTTTCCAATCCGCCCTCAGAAACAATTGGATGGGCTCCTCTCACTTCTCAAGGGGATTTTGACATCTGTCGAACAGTTGGAATGTTTAGAATTCTACATGCCTTCCAGATATATAGACGGTGGCGTAACCGCAAAGTTGGCAGACCTAGAATTCGGTAATCTCCTTGCCCATCATGTTCCTGAGACTGTTACAAGCCTGAAAGTGACAATGAGACTTCATGACAGCCATTTGAATGGTTGGCTTAGGCTGACAAGACTAAAATCGTTACATTTAGACTTTTATGGGAGTCAGATAAGTGAAAACTGTCTTCAGACTTTTTTACATCAGCATTCTGCCACCTTGTTAGAGCTTGGACTTGTTGACTACCAGAGCATTTACGTAGATTGGAACAAAGTACTTCCGGAATTCGCCACACTTACAACGCTTGAAGTGAAAGATAACGAATTTTATAGATATCACGCACCCAGTTACTTTCCCAGCTTGGAAAAATTAGTTTTAGTAACAGGATATTCTAAAGCAGCTAAAATGGAGTTGGAAACCACCAGTGCTGCCTACCCGTCTGTTAGAGAGATCAGCCTTCAGTATCATGTTGATAGTTTGCATTTGCACACAATTCAAACCCTCCCAAGTTACTTCCCAAATGTTACCATTTTACGAATTCAAGCAACGAAGGATTCGACAAAGGCGATTGAGAAAATTTTCGAAGGAATGAGGTGTTTGAAGGAGCTGGAAATGATGTTTTTCCATTTGGCGAACAAATATGCTGTGGACCCCATGATAACGGGTTTGCCCCCGGCGAAGTGCGACATCATTAGGGACAACCGCAAATATGACAGCCATAGCCAGTCCAAAATTCTGGCTGAAGTCGGAAGAAGACCCTGCTTGGAAAATTTACCTTGTAAAATTTTAGTTTTGAATTTCTGGCATAATTATATAATAATTTTAATATTATTTTCGTGGTTCGATTGATCCATTTCTTTATTACTTGGCAGGTTTGGAGAGATTGACATTACATGTCACATCGCCTTCGATCTTCCTAACTGATGTATCGGTGCATTATGGGTTGTTTCGTTCGCCCTCGTTGTTCGTGGTGTCGCTCAAAGGATATCATAATGTAATGTGAAATAGTATTTATTTTACAAGTATTCTCTCAAGTTTCCAGCAGACATTTTCCTTTTAAATTGGGGGAATTGACATTTTATTTGCTAATTTAATTTCACTTTTAGATATCACCGGAATGCATGGAGTTGATGACAATGCGGTTTCAAGTTTTTGAGGATGATGTACAAAAGCTGCCGTACGTTGCTCCTTCAATTGATTATAGTATGGCCCTTGTTCCATTTAATGTCCAATGATCTGCGACAACAATACTACTAAAATTGTGTCCCAAAAGTAATTATTTTGGCTGACATCAATTCGCATTTTCAATTTCACGGTTACTGTCTTACCGATGTATTGCAATAATAAATCGTTTACACCTGTAAAATTAATTAAGTAAAAATGCTATTATGAATCGCGTATCTATTTACTAGACTAACTTCATCTTCCTTCCTAGTACCATCTCTGCAGTCTGTACGCATCATTACTTAGATATCTGGCCTCTGGTAAATGGGACAATGCCAAATAAAAATGTATAAATTCAACTCAACATGTACCACAATTTTCCCTTTTATTTAATTACAATTTTAAAAGGAAGTAAAAAACACATATACATACATACCTACTTACTCTTTAGTAGTCTAGTCACACAAACGTAAAAACTAGGCATATTTTATAATAATTATCTTTGTCAGATGTCATGTTTTGTTGTTCTTCGTCTTGGCTTACAATCAAATCAACAGAAATAAAGAGTATGTAGTAACACTAACAAGGGACAAGATCAAGATCTTAAATAATACACTTAAGTAAGTACTTAACAAAAACAAATTGATGAATTAAATAATTGATTCATAATAACAAAGTTGATCTGGAATGGGGCTGGGATGAGGATTCACTTCGCTATTGTCGTACAGTTAGCCAGCTGAGTGTGGGGCTGACCCTGGTCCTCCACCGGGCGGACCTTATAATAAAAATATAAAGGAAATATCAATTATTACCTTCAGCCTCCAAAAATATGGGTCTTTAATTGAAACTGGGTTTTAAATAGTAATTTTACATACCTGCATAGTAGCCACCATTAAGGGGATCAGGAAAGCCAGATCCTCCGCCAGTGGTCCCATTACCCATGAAATACTCCCTATTCACGCAGTTCCTCAACCCCTCAGGTATTCCGCCAGTAATGGCGCGTCTAACTTCCGCAGCTGCCATTTCCCTGAGTTCGGTGCAAGATGAGTCGGAATAAAAGGCTGTATGAGGGGTGCAGATCAGATTAGGTGCATCCTTCAAGGGTCCCTGCATCATGCTATCAGGTTCATTTTCATGTACGTCCAAAGCTGCAGACCGAATTTTCCCATCCCGGAGGGCAGCAGCAAGGTCCACTTCGTTGATCAAACCTCCCCGAGCAGTATTCACGAGGAAAGCTCCAGTTCGCATTTGTTCCAGGGTGTTCTTGTTGATAATGTGGCGATTGTGCTCATTGAGTGTGCAGTGAAGGGAGACGCAGTCCGCTTGAATCAGGAGATCTTGGAGATGGTAGACCCGGGTTATTCCCAAGCTTTTCTCAATCCCGTCGGGTAGGTAGGGATCATAAAAGATCACATTTAAACCGAATGCCTTGGCTCGGAGAGCTACAGCAGAACCTACACGTCCTAGGCCAACAATGCCGAGGGTGTCCCCTCTGATCCTTGCACAGCCAACTGCAGCGTCCCGTATCTAAAGTGTAATAATGATCAATTAAAACAGTAAAGCTTGCTAGGTTCGGCTCTCATGAGCACATTCTTCGATCATATTATCACAATTTCAATTTAGTTTAACTTACCTGCTCAGGTCCTGTAAATTGCTGTCCATCCCGGACCGAGTTAGCAAGCCAATAAGTTCGACGGTAAAGATTCAATATGAAGCAAATGGTTGTATCCGCTGCCTCCTCCACTCCATTACCTGGGACGTTGCATACCGCTATGCCCATATCTCCAGCAGCCTGCAAATTAAATATTTAAAAATAGTTTAATTAACATTATTATTACATTTAAAATTTAATTAAAATATAAAATCCACTTAGTTAAGTTTTTACCAACATTGGTTTTCAACTCAGATTTAACCACTATACTATTAAAACGAAAACCGAGAAACGCTTCCCTTGACTTACAACTTATAGCAAATAACCAACTACACTACTCAAAAGAAATAACGGGACTATTTTAATTTTTTAATTAAAAATTGTGCAAATCCACTTCCTTTCTTCTTGTAGTTAAAATTAAGCACTCATTCACCCTTACAAAGGTTAAACATAATTGATTGTTGTTTTCCCTTGCTTAACTTATTTATATTTATGATTTTAAAACATTTTTTATAGTCTGATTCTATTTTTAAAAGCGTTTTGACGTTGTACGCATTTCACACTACCTCCAATACAGAAAATACTACTATCTGAGTAAATAAATATAAATAAATCAACCCAAGCTGTTTAACAACTTTTAATTAACTTTTTTTACCCACCTTAACATCCACGTTATCCACCCCCGAGCCAATCCTCACAATCACCCTCAGACTCTTGAACTTCTCCAAGTCCTCCTTGCTCAGCCTAATAGAATTCCACATCAAGGCCCCCACAGCCTCATTCAACACCTTCTCGTGGATGTCCACCGTACTCTGGGCGTCACAAAAGGCCACCGTGGCCACATCCTTCAGGATCGGCATCTCAATGGAGCAATCCCTCCCATCCAACAACGCCACCAAGGGCCGGGGATAGCCTGGCCCCTTGTTAATACTCATTTGTCCCCTGCCACCCCCCTCCACCACTCGCGGTCGCTTGGATGGGTTCATCATCATAATTACCTAATTGGGTCCTTTATACTTGGCTTCAAATTACTTCCCCCTCCAAAAAATACTTGTTCGACAATCACTCCAAAAACACCTCCAACAGTCTACCTGTCACCTTGTTTTGGTTGTAGTTCCTCCCCTCCAAAAATCCCTCTTCTTTCTCACTGAGCGATGCCTGAAAACCACAACAATTTGTAAATTATTCAAGCTAGTTAAGGATGGACGGGGGTAATACTGATTAGCTAATGGAACAGTTAATTTTCGACGAGTTAGTTGGGAAGTTACGCGTTATAGTTTGGACCACCGGCGGACCTTTGTTTCTTGCTATTCCTATCCTTGACTCTCTGGCTGGCTCTTCTGATCTGACTTGAAGTTTTTGGGCTTTTAGAGTTATGGAAAGTGTGAAATATGAACAGGAACAAGTGCAAATGCACGTTCAAATGCGCTACAGCATAAGCAGTACGGGAGGGAGATCAGCTGACCCTCTATTGGACCGGTTTGGAGCGACGGGAAAAATATAAACAAAGTTCAATTTTTTAGAGAAGATTCTGCTCTGATGTGGATTTTAGCATCATTTCAGATCAGAAGAATAACCTTTTTTTTTTGTCATAAATTGAATTGTAAACTCTTCTGATGTGGCTTTTAGCATCATATCAGAAAAATAACCCTTTTTTGTCATAAATTGAATTAACTTGTAATTTGTATCAAATAGCCATTTTTTTACCATAAAATTAAAATTAGCAAATTATTTATTAACAATTAAACTTAACTTACCCGACACCCGTGTGGAAATGCGAGGAGTGGAGCCAATCCAAGAAGAAGACTGAAGACCGGAATTGGAACTTCCAAGTCACAAGTTGGAAGTGAGGTAAGTGAACCAAAACCAACCGGCTGGAACAATCAATTCTAAAATGTAAAATAAAATAATCACAATTTACATTTAAAAGTACATATAGCTCGTTATAAAAATAGTTCAGAACGGACTATAATTTGGTATATTAGTTGATTGATGTTTATCGTTAAAAATCGTTAATTTTATTATGTACTGTGTCAGTGTCACCTCAACACGTGGTGATCACGATCACCGGTGAGTGGTACTGGTGACTGGTTCAGGCAGCACCGAGCTAAATAAAATTATCGCAAGTAGAAAATTTTTTTTGACTAATTATTAGCCCAGCCCGACACCCGATGCGATCGGATCTTACAATTTAATTAGAGTATTAGAGATTTAAATATGGTCAGTCAACGAGAGAGAGCACTTGGAAGATTAGCTAATTGTAATTTGTGTATGATGGTAATGGTATGGTGTGCCGTGCGCTACAAGTGAGGGATTGTGATTTTTAGTGAAAGTAAGGTTAGTGCTAATCACATTTAATCCGTCGTGCAAGTTAAGTTAGTCACTGAAGCCCGTACTTGAGGACGGGGTACGCTGCGACTATTAATTTAGGATATTTTGATGGAAGACTAATTAATTAATTAAAAAATAATTTTACAATCTACCGTTACCGTTGTCTTATATATTCTTGTGTCTTGTCTTGAAGAAAACTAACCAACAACCTAATTCTAATTGACTTCCTTATAATTGAGTCCAACTCTTTCCCCGTGTAATTAAATATGCATAAAAACTACTTATTATGTGTTGTGTAGCCCGACCTCTCCTGTTCTGTACGATGACGATATAATTATGAATGATAAAATGAATAATATGAAAATGAAACCAACATTGCTTAACTATACAAAAAATATGCGTTAATTTTATGGATGGTAATTTTCCTATTTATGTTTTAATGTTGTATTTTTACCTAATCACTTGTTTTTGTCTTTCATTTTATGATTATATGCCAAATAGATGAAGAGGATACCAAGAAACCTAATATCATGCAGACGGCATCTGCACCTGTCCCGGCTGCAGCTTCAACATCGACTGTACTCTTCAGGGAATAATGTGGAGGCAACGAATAAGACGCCGATGGATGGGCAGGTTCCAAGAGTATATGATGCTGCGAGTGCGGAACGAGAGGCACTGAAAAAATGGCGGAGCTTGGATAGGAGGAATCGAGCGTTACAGGAGGGCTCCGTTTTTCGGATGCTGTTACCTCCCCCAAATGTTACGGGCAAGCTTCATTTAGGACATTTCTTGACGATTGCGGTTGAAGACACGATTGCAAGATGGTAGCCGAGTCGGGGTTTTAATTTTAATCGATTTGGACTTTGGACGTAATAAATGCGGGGTATTTCATGCATGTATGAATTTTTATTGATTTTTGTAGGAAGCTAATGACAGGGGTAGACGTTGAGTGGATACCCGGATTTGATCATGCCGGCATTGCCACCCAGTCGTTAGTAAACCGGAAACTTGCCAAACAAGGGAACCCCGGAGGAAAGTCTGAGATTGGGGAGAGCCTTGTGAATTTTGCAAGTACCAGCTTGCAGTCTATCAAAAGTCAGTTGGAGAAAAGTGGGGCCTTATTGAATTGGGATAAAATGTATTACACGCTGGATGAGGTATGGTAAAACACTAATTTGGTGTTTGACCTATTTATGAATTTGAGTTGCTTCTCATCATCAAGGCCTATATATTTATACTTCTGTTTGTATTTTGGTTTTTAGAAACATTCGTTGGTGGTGAAAGAAGCATTTATTCAGCTTTTTGAATCCGGACTGATCCGAAGGGCAGATGGTATTGTGAATTGGTCCTGTGCTCTACAAAGTTCGATTGCAGATATCGAAATTGATGAAGTAGATTTTGTTAAGAAGGTTGCCCTAAGTGTTCCAGGTTATGAAAGACCCGTCGAATTTGGAGTTCTTTATTTTGTCGAATATTCGTTAAAGGATTCAGGTAACAAATACAATATGCATATTATGATTTATGATTCATGGAACGATCATGATCATATTATTCACAGATCAGTCGTATTATTTATTTCTGAACATTCCAAATGCAAATTATTACAATATCCCCAAGGTAGACGATAAACTGACTGTAGCTACTTCCCGACCGGAAACCATGTTTGGAGACGTGGCATTGGCAGTAAATCCCGGAGATAGTCGATATGCTCAATATATTAACAAGCAAGTTGTCAATCCTATAAATGGAAACATTCTTCCAGTCATAGCGGACCCACTTATAAAGCCAGACTTTGGATCAGGTTTGTTGAAAATTAGAGCAAACTGGCACTGGCAAGTCGAATTAAACGAATAAGAATGTACTTTTTGCTTCATGTCTATTTTTTGTTAATCACAGGTGTTGTTAAAATTACTCCTGCTCATGACAAACTTGATTTTACTATTGGGTCAACGCACCAGTTAAATCGGACTGTAATATTTACCCCAGATGGTTTATTAAACGAAAATACTGGAGAATATCAGGTTATATAATACGCTTTCTGTGGATAACCATTTGTGATTCGAAAGGATATGCTACTAATCTAACCGGCGGATTTGTTCATTTTCAGGGGATGCCTAGATTTATAGCAAGGAAAAAGGTTTTAGAAATCTTAGAAAAGAAGGGTGCGCTGTCTCAAGAAAAAGCCTACTCAGGATCAGTAAATATCTGTAGCAGGAGTGGAGACGTTATTGAACCCCGAATTGTCCCACACTGGTTCTTGCAGACACAATTTCTAAGCAATAAATTGATCCAAGCCATTAACGATAAGTCATTCCTTATTATGCCGGACAATCATGCAAAATCTCTTGTTCATCAGCTTACGGAGTCACAGTAAGGAAATATGTGTATTCTAGTATTCTAATATGATTAATTTGCTATACGTTTTATAGGCAGGATCAAGTAATTTGAATACACTTTTTATAATTATGTGTGAATTAATTAATTATAGAGACTGGTGCCTTTCGAGGCAAATTAAATGGGGCCACAGAATCCCTACCTACTATCATGCTGACCATCCTGAGAAATGGGTAGCAGCTCGAGACTTGCAGGTTAGATTATTGTGTATTCTCATCCCACCTACTCAAGTGCCTAGAATTCTATCTATCTATATGTAATTATGTTTCTTTATTGCTTCAGTCCGCAGTTTCTAAGTTGGAGCACGCAATTGGCAAAAAGATAACAAATTCAGAACAAGTCCTGCAAGATTCTGATGTTCTGGATACATGGTTTAGTTCTGCATTAATACCACTAGCCATTTCAGGATGGCCAGAATCAGAGGTAAGTAAATAAGATCATAAAATTAACTAGGAATTTAATTTACTTGGTTTTGACCTTTTTATATTAATCTTCAGGATTTCAAAGAGATAACGTTAATGGAGACTGGTCATGATATCCTTCTCTTTTGGGTTTGGCGGATGACCATACTAACGCTTGCCCTTGTGGATCGTTTTCCATTCCGTAACGTATTACTCCACGGAATTGTAACTGACATGTACGGAAGAAAAATGTCTAAATCTAAGGGCAATGTAATCGACCCAATTCATGTGATTGATGGCATAAGTTATGAGGTATTATGCTCTAATAAAATACCAATGCTGTATTAACGGATAAATGTACAAATAGTTTAAATATCTAGGCTAATGCCATGTCCTTGTTTTGAACTATTGTTTGATAGGATCTTTTACAAGAAGCCAAAGATTCATTTGCTGCCGGAGAACTTGATACAACTGAATTCAACCTACGAAGGGCTTCTTTACAGCAAAATCATTCAGCGGGTTTTCCTATTTGCGGAAACGACGCGTTAAGACTTACATTACTTTCTCAAGATATATTTGGTAACTAACATATGCTGCAAAATTGCTGACACACCTAAGACCTAAGGTTCTACCTAACTTGGCGTATATTTAAAAAAAAACAATGTATGTCGTTTACTTTCTATATCTATTAGATCAACAAGTCACTTTAGAGTTGACTTACCTCGATAACTGCAGAAGGTTCACAAATAAGCTATGGCAGGCTTTAAGATTTCTAAAGATGCACAGTACTTCAGACAAGGACGACTTACGAGAGTCGTCCGAAGGAGATATGAAATCGGAGCCAGACGAACTTGCGTGCAAATGGATTCTGTCTTGCTTGTATGATTTCAATCGAACCTCTGAAAACTCTCTGAATCAAGCAAAATTTCATTTGTATGCCGAAGCCGTAAGAAAGTTCTTTTACCAGGAGCTATGTGACGTGTACATTGTAAGTTGACTTTTTATATCCTTTATCTCAATTTCCGCGAAAAACAATAAAATTATTTTATTATTTTATGTATTTTATTATATTGAATAAACAGCTATTGTCTTGTTTTTGTATTAGGAAATGATTAAAGGAGAGATGAAAAGTGGAAGTGACATTACGAAATTAGTCAAGGTCATGCAATACGCATTTGAAACAGGAATGAAAATAGCTCACCCCTTGATTCCCTTCATTAGTGAGGAGATATGGTCGCATCTACGTAATGATAAATCAACCTCATTACTTGATCATGACTTCCCTTCATCAAAGGACTTGGAACATTTTAACGATCCTGACTTAGTGGATGCAATGTTTAACGCAATGCACCTCACACGTGAAATCAGGTCTGTAAAACAGAGAAGTGGCTGGTCCTTGAAGAAAATTCCTCAAGTTTACATAGAGGGGGACAAAACCCTAATGATGAATGTGTCTGGATTACGAGAGTACATAGCCAAATTGTCGGGGTCAATAATAGCATTTGGTAGATATCCGACAGCAGAAAAAGCATCTTTTGGATCGTTTTTAGTGGATGTTGCTGGAAATATATGCAGAATACATATTCCGATGGTAAGCCATGTGTAATTCATTCTCTTTAATTGGAATAATCATGCTCTAAAAATTGTTCGTAACATGTATGTTCTGTATTTACTTGAAGGGGGATGCTACAGTGAAAGCTACTCATGATGCCAAGGTTGAAAAATTGAAACTAAAACTAATGAAGCTGCAGCAGAAGTATGAAAATCCCAATTTTCAGCAGAATGCTCCCGTGGAAGCCAAGGAAAAACTCAAGAAAAAGGTATACAACTAGTGTCAATTACTTTTTTTTTACTAATGTGTTAGTAATAACGAATAACAAGGTTGTTTGTAATCCAATTCTAATAATATGTCATATTAATTTGACTCTCAGGTAGAAACACTGCTCCTCCAACTTCAAGACAGTGTGATTGATAGCAACGATAGCAAAAATCCAACTCAGCCTTCGCAGTGACGATCAACTTTTATATTTTGGGGTTATTGTCTTTGTATTTGTAAGTTATTTGCGAATGCCACTATACTAGTCTTATCGTAATAAAAATCGACAATGTGTTATTCATTTTTATAGTGAACAATATACTGAATGTAGTAGTTATAATTAGATTTTACAAGATAAACTTTGATTGCATGAAAAAGGCAATGCTTATATGCATTTAGAGAGTATTACATGTATGTATATAAGTGTAACAATAGAATAACTTTTCCGTCAGTGAGCATTCCGAGAAATTGGCACTTGTTGATCTGATTAGTACACCTGGCCCCTGCTCGTCATCCTCATCTTCTTTTACAACTTTTTTACGAGATGCTGAGGCAGCAATTCCTCTGAGCTTTTTGCTAGTGCTAACTCTGGTCGACCAAGTTTTGTCATTAGCTCATATCTTTCTTTCTCCAAGACACGATATAGATTTGTAATTTTAATAAGCTTTTCATGCACATTGCACAAGTTGTTCTGTAGAACCTCATGATTCTTTGACATCTGGGCAAGTTCCTCATTGCTATCATCCCATTTCTTTTGCCATGTCAGTGTCTCTGCCTCCAAGTCCTTTGCTCGGAGTGCCACCTGCATAGATAGAAACATTTCCCAACTTTGTTTGTAATTATATGATATTGATTTACATAGGTCGAAAGAGGGTTCTTCGTTTTGCTTTGTTGCACAAATAATTTACCATATCCATGTCCCCCTTAAACACGCCATAAGCACCATTTGTTTCCTCCAATGCCTTCTGGAGCTGACTGAATTTTTCATCATAGTCCTGAATTAAAATCCTTAGTTCCAGCTCCAGTTCCTTTGCATTCTTCATTTGGAGACGACTCTCCACCAAGCTGCTTGCCAGTTGCTGCATATCACCATAAGTTTTTTCACGATCTTGGGCAAACTTTACTCTCAGCTCTGAGCATTCCAGGTTGGTCTTTATCAGTCCATCATTGAATTCTTCCAGAGTCTCTTTCAGATCCTAATTGAGTTAGGAAAAGGCATGTTTACTTTTAATGTTTTATTTGCACAAGTGTAAGGAAATATTATATTAACAGGAATGGATGTGGAATCAAAGTCCATTACTTTCAGCCTTCCATCATAATGCTCCTTGAGTGTCGCAATTTCCCCGATTCGGTCTGCATTTTCTCGTTTAGCCTAAAATTCATATAGGTACAATATAAATATGGAAAATGTTCATAAAATTTTTGTCTTTTCTTAAGTCAGTAAAAGGGTAAGGATGCACGAAGGCGTTGCGTGATTTGGTTGCGTATTTCAATCTGTGGACTTTCCTCAGCTTTCTTTTTTGCTTGTATTTTCTACTTTGTACCTTTCTCTTCCGCCAACTTTCCCTTCCCATTAGCGTGTCAAATAAAGTAAATAGCACGTGACGGGTTGATGTTCGAAGAAGTAGATGAACAACACATAATGCAGCTGCCGAGTTACGTACAAACTCATTAATGGCTTTGTCAGTTTCTGGAACCCTAATGGAAATGAATGAATGGAAAGTAGTAAGCAGAAATGAATGACATTGGAAGGACATGCAAACGTAACCTTCAGTTTTCAGCCGTTTCTTGCCGGATTTCCGCAGATCGTTTTGGGAAATTGAAATTCCTTGTTGTGCATTTTCTATGGAAGTTTTGTTTGCAAAATCTTTCTTAAAAGATGATTTTCTCCTTGCCCCACCAAGTAACCATTATTGAGTCTCATGAAACGAATCGTGTTTTCTTCTCAGCATCAACTCCCACAACCGACAAGACAGTCGTTTCCTCTACAACCACTCCAGAAACACTCTCATTTCGAATTCGAGCTGTTCTATTCTAACTCAATTCATTTCCAAGCTATTTCTCAGCTTTGTCCCTTCCAGCTCCAGCTCACGATCAGTACAAATTGGCTCGGTGAATGACATGAATAATTCATCGGAGGAAATATCGACGAGAAGCCCGTCAGATATACTTTCAATCTATTTCAGTTTTGCCTACTACTTATGTGTGTCACCCTTCAAGTTTCGACAGACAGCCTCTGGGGAGTACAAATTGCATAGATTTGTTCCGCAACAAGTTGAGTATATTCATAAATAATTTCGAAAATATTTTGAGTACAGTTTTGAATGAATCCTAATTTACATTTTTTATCCTATTCTTGTTGAAGATTATCTGCCTTGCAATTTCCATCACATCCCTTCTCATTCGACTAGCCGAGTTCCGAGAATCCTGGCCTAATCCACCACATGAATCATGGAATCCCGTGTCCTACTTCCGGGTCTGCAATGCCCTGAGCAATTTCATATTCCATGTCATTGTACTGGTTACATTTTGGATACATAGTGGATGCATTCTGGACATTATGAACTTTTACCAGAAAAATCGGGGCGATTACATGTTGCGAAGCTCGTGGAATGTCAGTCTTCAACCTTCAAAAATTATAATAACTAAGCAGAGGGAAAGATGTTTAATGCAAATTAATTATATATTTTTCATAGACTAAAGTTCCTTCCTTGATTGTCGCAGCCTGCATCCTAAACATGGTCACTGGCTGTGCCTGCTTCCTATTTGGAACGGACACATTGCCCCATTCCACTTGGAACCCTGAGAAGTTATACAAGTGCATATTCTCCCGTGCAAAATATACCCTATTTCTAATCAGCGAAACAACCTGTGAGGACAGCAATCCTCTATTCATGCATGAAACCACCATCATGATGATGACTCCACTCGACCATACTCTAACAGTGATATCCTCCATGGCCCTCTTCTTTAGAAGAATTAATGGCCTGTATGAAGAGCTCTTCATTTTTGCTGGCGCTTTCACATTTTGGTTAAGCTCCAACGTATTTTCCCAACATTTAAGAAATTGCAACAATAATTTGCGAAAGAGGGAAATTGCTCCGATGAGTAGTTGGGCAAGTGTATACCAGAAATATGCCAAGCTTACTGAATTATCTGATGTAATGAACAATGCATATGGGCCAGTTTACTTTGCTTTCACCATTACCTCCCTTTTCTACTATTCCATTAACCTGGATAATTTGCTGATTAGTGAGGATATCCTGGTTCGGGTGAAGTTCATCGTTTTTTATGCGGGACTGGTTTTGTCTTATTTGCTTTCAGCGGATATATGTCGGCAGGTGAGTAAATATTATGGAAAATTTGCGTACGTAGATACATGTCAGTCAGTCTATGTAAATAAATTACCTAAATGAATCTGTTACGAAAATAGTTCAAATAATCTCTGTATATCTTTGATTATTTGATAATCAGATCGGCTATTTGGAGATCTGGATTTCCAAGCACTTGGATGAGAAATCCATGTCGGAGCTGTCCCACAAGCAACTCTCCCTGATATTGCATGAAATTGCGACGACCAGGGTGGGAATGACTGGGTGTCACTTATTTACAGTGACTTATTCAATGGTAGCCCAGGTATGATATTCCGTCAAAATAAAATGTAATTCATACTCAAGGCATGGCCCAGTACAAAGTAATAATTAAAATTGTAATAATTATTACATTTTGCAGCTAGCTGGAATTTTAATAACGTATTTTATCATCTCCGTGCAATATCGAGATCGAAATATGTAGAAACAAAAGCGTTTTTATTTTTGCTCCTTTGCTTCAATCTTTAAATGAATTTTTGCAGGACTTGGTATAGAAATGGTTATCATTTTCTGCGTGATTAAAAGTGGCATAGACTAACTCACGAGTTACGATGATCAGTCACAGATGCAATCGGTAAATTAAATAATGTAGAGCATTCATTCAATAGTGTACGTACATCGTTACTTTGGATTTCGATTTCGACATTGTTCAGTTCAACTAAAAGTTTAAATTTTAAGCGAGACTGTGACAATATTTTTTCGCTGGGAATTTTTTAACGGTCCATTAGTCACTTTTTTGTATTCTCATCATTTTATTATGCGTGTAAATATATTATTAAAAGTACAGATACTTTCAGGCACGCAACTGAAATTTCTGAATAAAAATGCAGAAAAGTGGATAAAATAAAGATTAAATCTGGTATGGTATCGTCAGCCTCACTTACCTGTAAACTTTCGTTCGTGACAGTGGCCAAGTTCTCATGAACTGACTCCATGATCCCCATATTGCTGGTGACATCACTTGCCAACTTATTCCCTTGAGCTTCCGCTTCCTGAATTTTAGCAGCGCTCTCCTCCTATCAATTTCATTTTCATAATTATTACAAAATTGCTAAAAATTGTCTAAGCTGCCTTGAAACATGAATTAAGTACATGAGTACATCACAATTTTACAAAATTACATATAATCGTAAACGTGACATGAATTGCTATTTGCACAACAATACAAATTATGCAACATAGCTTTAGGCGAGCAATTACTTAAAACAAATTCAGTCTAGTCATGATACCTTAATGGATAGGGTCTGCTTCTGAAGCTCCTTGCAAAGGGAATCCAATCGATCCCGCATTTTGATTGATCTGCTGAACTCTGTTTGCAGAGTACCGAAGGTCGTCTCAAGCTCTTTCAATTGTGCCTGTAAATTATTCCGAACATTAGTACCCTCCTCATCTCCGTGATCAAATTACCTAACTATATTTAGCCAGTAATTTTAATAATTATAGAACCTTTAAACTCGTATTCTCTTCCTTTAAGGACTTCTCCCTTTCCGACGTTTTATTTTCCTCGATGTCACTTCCTGCCATGATGTAATTGATTGGAAAAAGTCGGAAATAAAAGGAACAGTTAACGATGAGAATTGAATTAATTGATCTACTTTTAAAATGAGTCCTCTTTTAAATTATATTATTGCTTTCTCGGTCGTCCGCCTACTGTGGGAAGGCATGTAATATGTTGAAACGCAACAGGCAAGTCATCCTCTACCTGCATTCATTCATCATGTACATGTAATTCATCAGGGCAGCCCACATCCCAAGAGTGCGTTATATCTTCTCACATCATCTTACCCGGATTCGGAAGTCACGAGAACATCTTTGCAGTCACATTCGGAACTCGGAGTAGCGTGTTCACTTCCATTGTCTGTGCGGGTCCCAAATGGAATCATGTTGGTACAATACTTGTCTTGGCTGCATGTATCAAAGTTATATAATGCTTTCAGGATGTAGGGAGGGATACAAACAAGAGATATTATAATCATATTATGCAGAGATCAGGTTGCAGAGCAGAGTACGTGCTTTCCTGCGGTACATGTGCCATTTCCAATTTCTGTCTTTTCAGAACATTACAAAATCTTACATGAAAAGGGCATTATATGAGTTGGTTATTACGTAACAGAAAAGGATAAATACTATTTATTTTGATAACAATTTTAAAAATTGAATTTTTATAACTTTTGGAATCAGGTTTGGACACACATAAAATAATCTATATATACAACATTACTATTACTAAATATATTTTTTTAAGAATGCAGCCTTTCCAAAGCGACCTTTCCACTCCCATCCTCCCAACTCTGCTTGTGTATCAGGGTATTTGGGAAACTCGCCAATGAAGCCAACACCGATCCCCCAATCCATGTAAAATATTTTCGTGCCGGATGCGCCACAATTTTGATTTTAGGGCCCACACTCGCTGGGAACAATCCCTTAAGCTCATTTTCCAATCGCTCCACAAATCCCGGGAACAATGTGGAGCCCCCACTGAGAACAATATTGGAGAAAAGATCCTTCCTCACATCCATGTTGGTCTTCATCATGGCTTTATACACCAGTTGGTGGAGTCCAACCCGGTTGGATTCCCCATCCTCAAAACGTGAGGGATTGAAGAGGTACTCGGGGCATTTGAATACTTCTTCTCCCAGCTCCACCTCCTCCCCATTTGGGAGTTTGTATGTGGAGGACTTTAATTTCTCTTTGGCTTGAGCATAGTCAGGGGCCACGAGGCAGGCTTTCTCCTTGATTAGTCTGATCAGCTCGGGAGGTGAGCTCTTGTTCACAAAGTGACCTTGTCGGTTGCTCAATTCTTTGCTGAGTAATTGGGTTACCCCTTGGCCCCCAAAGTCGACGCGCTGCATTGCACTCTCCATTGGGTAACCTGAAGCGTAAACAAAAGCCATAAAATTATTTTCGCTTCGTAATAACATTGACCCATATTTGAAAATATCGATTTTAAATAAATTATATTTTGCTTGAGAAGTTCTAAATTGCAAAATAATCTGCACACCTCCCCATACAGGAACCACTTGAGTTAATCCATCCCCAACGTCAAGCACAATCCCTGTCGTTCGTCCTGCGGCATACATCGGCAGGATTGGTGAGGTGGCGATGCTCACAGCGCTGAAGTTCATGCTTTCGAATAAAATCTCTGCCATTTTTTCTCGACTTGGCTTCGAATTAGAGGCAGGCTCCGTGATCAGAATACTGGTTTCCTCCGGATTGACGTTAAGTTGATCTTCGATGACGTGCCGCCATACGGTTTCCATATCCTCCCAATTTGTGACCGTCCCATTTGAAATTGGATAGCGAGTTTTGAATTCTCCACTGGAGCTAGCATCCATAAACTGCTCGAATGTCTCTTGATCTGATAGATTTGCGTAGTCCGAGAGGCCTATGGCACAGGGGGCAATCACTGTCGGGTGGTCGTCACCAGCGAAGCCTCCTTTGACCACGCAGCCTCCATTGTCGATTACTAGGATTGGATTTTCCGACATTTTTTTCCTTTAATTTTCCGAAATATCTTGTCTCAGCAATTGAATCAAAAAACTGGAGCTTTCTCCAGAGAAGTAATATTACGTCTGTTAATGAGTCGACTTAATTCTTCTCAATCGGATGCCTTTTTTTAGATTTGGATCGGAATGATACAGACGTTATCTTTACTTTATATAAAAGTATGCTGACAGATTAGATAACCTTACCAGGACTGATAAGGGGAATTTACTACTTTCTATTAAATTAACATTTACAAATGTATCTACATGTACCTATGCTAATCACTAATCATTATACACGACGATACTGTCCGTATAAGGACTTATCATCTCATATGCATATGCTTATGATAGGATTTTTTTAAGGAAATTAAGGTCCAGTCGTTAACCAATAAATGAGTCATATCATGTAATTATTATTATTAATGTTATCAATAGTGATGCCGTCACCCTGGATCCAATGTGGAATTCAATGATGCGGATGCATGCAAGTACGGAGGAACTATTATATCTTGATGATATGATCCTTCTGTCCCAAACTCTCTGAAGTTGTTCGTGGTTCAGGCATAAATGAGCTATCTACTTTACCTAGAGTTTAGTTACCATTTCAGGGGCATATCAAATCTTACTTGTTAATTTCAAATTATGACATATATTCAAGCGTCCAAAGATGTGTAGATACACGAGTACATGAATAATTTTTATCTAAACATTTTAAGAAATGAATGTTTACATAAGCACGTACGTACAAACTACAACCATCCAGTTAAGACAATATATTAATAAACTACAAATTACTCCATTTACCGTTTAAACAAGGCTGTCAGATTTTTTACATCGTACTTAAATATCATTATAATGAGACAAAACGGAAGTAGGACAAAAACAAATGCTTGCTTAAAATATTCTGCCAAAGATGAATCCTCAGAATGATATATGATGTGGGCTTTTATTCCACGTGTCAGATCCGTTCATTGCCAAACTGTCAATTTTTTATTCAGTTCCAGATTTACATGAAGTTAGTTTTGCAGACTGGAATTCCATCATGAGTTTCCAGTTGAGTTGCCATATGGGAAATTTCCAGGTTAATTATACTCCAAATTAAAGTCAATCAAAAGTCACGATCATATTTTTTTCTACGATTATGATACTTTTAATAGCCTGTTGCTTCCTGTTTTAAATACAATAAGAGCTGAATAGATGAGTTGATATTAAAAGTGCGAGTGAAACCATTTATGCCTAACTCTGGCATAAATACCTACCTACCTGCCCATATAATCAAAAAGATGCGTAGGTGGATAATTTTAAACTTTTTATTTAAAACGCCATTTTCATAACGCGTGCATGAGACTGAGACCTGCTTCTGAAAATAAGGCTTTCTCAATTCGCTTCTGCCATTGAATTAATGATATATGATGCTGATGTCCTCACCCCCTCACATACATAATAGAGAAAATTGCAAACGATGCAGAGAATCGCGAGTATTGCAAAAAGTAAAAAAATGATGAATGAACTGCTGTATTTCAACTTATAACTGAAATGATGGTGACGGTAAGCAATGAATTGAATTCAGCTCACTGATGCCAATGATGATGATAAACTTCACTAAAGAGTGGGCCTGGTTTTGAAAGCCAGAAATATGGCAACTCTGCCCATTTGAAATTGAATTTGAAATTGCATGTGTGGAAAATGTCACTTGTCCGCTTTATTAAAAGTACGGTAAAGTAGCGTTCATTTTCATTTTTTTGATACAACTATTTTGAGGAAACTCTTGAAAGGATACAATACAAAAAACACTTTACTTTTGTTTGGGTTTTATAGGTTCATTCATGTCATAGCTCATGAATTTGTTCATAATCTTATATAATCAGTTTATCATCGAGAGCATAATAATGCGAGAAAAAGTTTGAATTGGATGGAGTATATTATTGCAATCTAATCTAAATCCAAATCCGCACTAGCCCAAATCCCAGACATATTCCACACATGAAAAAAAATTTCGTTAATTTTTTTCTGCAAAATGCGACCACAAAATTTAAATATCTCTTTTCAAGCTTAATAATAATCTGCGTTCATTTAAGCTAAGTTTAATAAAAATATGGACAGGTTGTCATTGTCATATAGTCTATTACATATATGGCTACCTAGACATGGCACGCATAAATTGTAATTTATTCCCCCCGGAGTATGGAGTATCAAATCAGATTTGCGTGTGCCCATTGGTCACGCTTTCACTGTTGTTCAGGTGCTTGTAGCAATTTAATAATGAGAACGCGACAGAATCCTATGCATCATTGAATTGTATTATCTGAGCATAGATAGTCAAACATTTAAATTTTTAGCACAAAACATCATCGGCTCTGTCGGCATATATTTTTCACTTCAAAATTGCACATGTTGCCACATTATTGCCATCCCTATTTTTATACTTTTGATGATGGGATGAGAATAAAATGGCAAAATATTAACTGCCAAGCCAAGCCAGAACCAAACCAGTGCTATATATATATATATCAGGTAGCTGCACATCATTTTGTTGGGGTTGAGTGATTTCATCTTTGATAATTTCACAGTTTTTTTTTCAAAAGCCTAACAAGTTGAATAATCCATGTTACGATGGGATGCGATGTAATCACATAAACTGGGCTGAGCTTTTAGGGAATGACTGATGGTGAGCCTGAATTCACTCATTCATTCCAATTTCAATTAGCATCAACATCATCAGTCTTGAATGTAGTATGCGAGTGTTCCATTATTATCATGATCATCATCTCTAAAAGTTAATTACAACTAGAGGAAATGAAATGCATACGCACGTTGCATGTTGCATTCAAGTCTGTATTTTTTAGATATATGGATGCATTTACCCACTTTGATCACGAAATGTGATTTTTCACAAAAAAAATCAGGAAGATAGATATTGTTTAGATATTGTTTAGGTTTAGAGATAGGTTACATAGCTGATGTCATCTTATGCTCCGCGGTGAGTATTTTTAAACTACTCGAATTCGAACCCACAAAACCGCTTTTGACAATGTGGTATATTTTGTGTCACATAATCCTCATCATCAGCATCAATCAGTCAAACAAAGTGCATGACATATTCTATTCTTGCGTGGCACTCGCACTCGTGGTCCCACTAAACCCTTTGTTAGGGGAAAATGTTACCTACATTTTGTGGGAAAGATAATAAATTAGGGGGAGAAATAAACTGGTGACATAATGGAGTAGATACGTAGCGAAAGAATTGTCATATTGAAATTGAAAGTGAATTTACTTTATGAAAGAGTAGCATTCGCATCCGTCAAAGGTGCTGTAACAGTAATTAACAGCATCGATTTATAATTGAGGCTGTCAAATGGCAAAGTCGAAATGAGCTCTCCTCGTTAATTCCTCCAAAAACATGAGTAAATGCCCTAATGGACTGTATGGCCCAGTTGTGGTCAGTAAATTCCACATTGAAATATTTTCGGCATGACCTTAATTGAGTGGGGGCTAAAAAGCAATTTGTTAAGCGCAAATAAAGAGACCACACGGACAGACAGACAGACGTAATAAGGTAAAACTTGACTATGTGAACACTTTCAATACGTAATAAGTACTTCTGACTTTTGTGCGTGATTTTTACCTCAGCTTTGTCCAAAAGCGTGCATACGGTAGTGTTACATATTTTTAAACTTTATTCTCTTTTTTCATACAATAGTATAGTATTGCATATTATGTGTAACAATGCGCACATTTTTACACTGGCTTTTGATATTTCTGATTCTGATGAGGCGACATAATTGATAAGGAGCAGCGAAAGTAGCTATAAATAGGCAAACCTTTACTTTTGGCTTTTGCTTTGCTATATTATTATTTTAGTATTTTTCACATTTTAAATTACAGGTACATGGATTTAGACATAAATTCTTGTTTTATTTTACGATGACTTTAATTACTTGTGAGCATGAAAACTACTTATTTCCCTCCTGTCCCTTTCTACTGACTGATACTATTATTGTATGAAAATTAAATGCTAACTTTTGGAAATACTGTTAATTTTCATTAAGGGTTGATCATGCTGATGAGTTGATGATATGTCTGATGAAAATTGCGAGAAAAATGCAATAAATGGGAAAGATATGGACGGAACCAGCATAGGCACCTATTCATTATATTATTGTGCTGCTGATGAGATAAGTATAGAATAGGACATATTTCATGTTGCACTGCACACGTACCTATTTTTTCTTGCAAAGATGCTTATCACATCCACATCAATTTATCCACTCGCTTATTATGATCCTGTGCTAAACTGCAGTTGATGATTTAAGTTTTTAAAAAATCACTTTTATCCGTTCTATCCTCCATTCCATGCCCATGTAATTCAGATTTCAGGCTTCCTACAGTCATTAACTATATTACAAGAGGTCCTCAAATCCTCATCCATCCTCCTCTGTGGTGCAATTCTGACGTGTGGATGGATATTATTAGACCATTTTTTTTCATTCCAAGTCACTGCATGCGAATTTTTCATATTGCGAATATTAAATTTAGGCAGGCTTATGCCATGTCCTTTATGATGATGATGAAGTTGACGTTCCTAACTTTGTTACCTACTCATTCATGAATGTACAGAAAAAGATTCTGAATTGGCTTCACATAGTCCATATTATGCAGATGAAGCCAAACTAACGAAGGAGTGAACGAAACTGAACAATGATGAAAATGAATGAAAGGTAAAGGATCACCGTAATATTAACGCAACGCGCTCATGTCAACATCATCACACATCTCAAACTAAAAATCTTTTTACAATTTATGAAATATCCCATGTATCAAAAACTCAAATTCTAATATTTTTTTAACATACTCCCACTAAAACATACATAAATGTAGAGGATAAAACTGTCAAAAAATGTAGTCATATTCATCTCTCTTACGAACTACTTAAAACGTATGAGCAATCTTTCATTTTAAAACATTTTCAAATAATTTGTTCAGGAGATTAGTTAGTTAGTTAAGCAGAGGGGGATGGATGTAGTAAATTAAGCATAAATATAATCCTGTCGCCTGTTGCGGTAAATTGTAAACAGATTTTCAGTTTGATTTGATTCGATAATTATTAATGTTCAGGTGTCTGAGCCTAATAATAAATATTAATACTGAATTAGTCTTAGAAATGTAAATGTTGTTATCTTGCATAGATAACTGGGCTGAGGTGTGTGTGATGGTTCCATGAAAAATTTAACGTTCCTCCCCCAATTCCATTGAAATTGACAAGTTCAGAATACCAGCAATTGAATTATGTGAGGCTGGAGATCATGGAAGTGGACATAAAGTGTTGGGATTGGGATTTATAGGACAATAAACCAACTAGTCACATATCAACATCAACATCAACATTATTCCAATGACAAGGATTCATGTATCATGAACTATTTATGACATCTTTAAAATATATCCATCTGGATATTAAAATATAACTTGCTACAAAAACAACTTGTTAAAAATTACTTTGTCGTCATTACCAAATTGAATGCATACCTATATTTAAGCCGAGTCAGTGAGACGCGATCAGTTCAATCGATTTCGGTTGGGAAAGCGGATGTGATATTTCTGGAACTTTAAAGGGTTGAATCCGTGCCAAAATGTTAAGGTATGAATGCGTCAGAGGATATACCTAATTACGAGTGATACATATTGTTAGTTAGTTTGATTCTTTGTAGCATATTTTATCATGGATATAGTGAAATTCTTTAATTTCCCTGAAATATTCCCAATTCCAGCAAACAAGCGGGACGGGAGAGGAAATTGCAGGTTGTACTTGGTGTACTATGTGTGGTCACCGTAGGACTGATCTGTACCACAACCTACTTTGGAGTTCAATTGAAAAGTAACTATTCGACTTGTTTAGCATTAAGAAAAGGAAAAGTAGAAATATCGCATGCATACTTTCTTCCAAGTCAGTGAACGATAATGTAATATTTTTCTATGAATTATAGTAAAGCATGACGAGCTCAAGCAATCTGGCAGCATTTGCGATACTCAGGAATGTGCTGAGGCAGCGGGGGAAATGATCAAGTCAATGGATATGAAGGCTTCCCCTTGTGACAACTTTTTCCAATTCGCATGTGGGAATTGGTTAAAGAACAATCCCATTCCGGATACCGCAACTTCATGGAATCAGTTTAATGTTTTGAGGGATCATTTAAATCGAAAAATTCGAGGTTTGTCGAAACGTTTATCTTAAAAGGAAAAAAATTCAATACTTTCGCACATGACGTGATCATATATGAATATGTTTTGCAGAAATATTGGAAAGAAAAATGGATGAGAAGGACCCATTACCCCTCAACATTGCAAAAAAGTTTTATTCTAGTTGCTTGGCTCAAAGTAATTCAAATTTTACTTTTAAATTCATGCCCATTTACAATGAATATTCGACGCGTTTGGGAATTATCAATCAACTATCCTTGACCCATTTTAGGTACGAACACAACTAGTCAAGACGAATTGTCTGACCTCATTAAAGAAGTACTTGACGAAAGTCAGTTAAACCCAAATAAGCTGGGGCCCAAGTTGGGAGAGTTACGACGAGTTGTTGCTGGAAATTTTATTATTACCACTTCTGTCAGTCTGGATGAAGAAAACACGACAAATCACAGGGTTTATGTAAAAAAATAATCTGCTTTCAAATTATTTTAATGTAAATTTTTATTCGTTCCTTTATGGGACACTTACAACGTAATTTATGCCGACATATTAATTACTTTACACACTTTATAGATCGATCAACCAACCTTGGGGCTAAATAGGATTTATTTGGTCCAGGAGCCCACTGAGCATCCATATAAAACAGCTTATGTGGAACTTATTGAGGAAATCTGGGAGCTCTTTTATCCCAACGTGACCAACAGGAAAGAGATCGCCAAAAGGGTCGTCGATTTTGAGACGGAGTTGGCTAAGGTAAATAAATGATTCTAGTTGGATTACAAATTGAAATTACCTTTGACACTGATTTGATGGAGAAAGTGTTTGGCATTTCACAGATCAGCACCAAACCGGAAGAAAGACGAGACAGGAACAAGTTATATAATCCGATGACTTTGGACAAGTTGTCAAATCTGACGAAGAATGCAACAGTCAGTGAGCTTTGTCTTAATTACCTATATCATCAGCAAAATTTGATTGAGGTTATAATTGTAATAAATGTCACTCGGTGATTATATTTTTTTATATTGTAGATGATAAATTGGCACGAATATATCGAGGAAATGTTCAAGGATGTGGAAGAATTGGGAGATACAAAGTCATTAGTTGTAATTGTCCGAGACATACCCTTCTTCCAAGAATTTGGACATATCTTAAAGAAAACTATTGATGAGCATGAGGAAGTCATTTGTAAGCCAAGTTAGATTTATATATTTAGTTGAACTTTCCACAAAGAATCGCTGATATGAAAAAAAAATATGTAAATCAATTTTTAGGGGACTACCTAAAATGGAGAATCATTTTGAATTACGCAAACGATGTGAGCGAGGCCCTTCGAAACATCCTATTCAACTACGCCAAGAAAACCCAAGGAACGCAGTATCCTCCCCCAAGATGGCAAGTTTGTTCGGATAGAGCCAACTCATTGTTTGGGATGGCCATTAGCTATCATTACGTTCAGGATGTTTTCACTTCCAATTTTCAGCAGCAGGTTAGCATATATTACTTGGCAAGCTCAATTTTTCTCAGAATTTGAGAGATTTGATTGTGGAACTAATTAGATATAAATGTACTTTCCAGATGGCTGAAATGATCGAAAATATTCAAGAAGCATTTTATGACATTTTAACTGAAATTGACTGGTTCGGAGAGCCTGTCACTAAAGCCAAGGCAAAACAAAAGGCAGAGAAAATGAGGACATTCATAGGCTACCCGGAGTGGCTACTTAATAAAGGTGGCAATCACTCATCATTGAGGGAGGAATACAAAGGAGTTCCGGAAAAGATTGTGGAAGATCATTTTAAAAACATGGTTAAACTGATTGAATGGAAGAATATGGACAATTTGAGGCATATCGGTCGGACGAAGGATACGACGAAGTTCGTTATCAAATCAATCATTTCTTAGAATCACATTTCATCAAAGTCAAATATTAATTAAATTCATATTCATGCTTAATATATCTCTGTTATAATACGCATTGATGTATGGCACCTTTAATTTTTTAGATGGATTAGTGACCCAACCGTGGTGAACGCTTTCTACTCTTCCACGTACAACTCAATCAGTGAGTGAATAAAATATTCAAGCGTTATTTATGGTTGAAAGTGAAAGGGGATGGTATTTAGATTTACACAATTATTCAGTAAATAGAATGTCAATAATAATAACAACAACTTGGTGTAAATTTATTGTGTCAATCTCAATATTATGTTACTTAAATTATAGCATTTCCTGGTGGAATCCTGCAACCCCCATTCTATTTTACTGGGAAACCCATCCAGTAAGTCATAATTAAGAACTGATTCATTAAGCCTTCCTCACCTTCATCCCTGATATAATTAATGCAATTTGTTATATATGAATTATCTATTGTTATTTTCTGTCTGATAGAGCCCTGAACTATGGGGCAATCGGGATGGTCATCGGTCATGAGATCACTCACGGCTTCGATGATAGAGTAATAAACATAATCATATTAGTGATAATTTAAGAATATTTTGCTTTAAAATGTTGACGATGTACTCATGAAACATGAATTGAATTTGGTCATTTGCCATTTGTAATTATTACACAGGGTCGACAAAGTGATGGCGATGGTGATCTAGTTGATTGGTGGGATGAAGAGACAGTCAAGCAATACACTGAAAGGGCTAGCTGCTTTGTTAATCAATATGGAAATTATACCGCAGAGGAAGCGGATCACATGCCGGTAAATAATTAACTGTGCAAGTTTATTATAAATTGGCGATTTAACTCTCGTAATTATATGATTATTGATTAAAATGTATGGACTCTTTCCTTTCGTAAAGTTGAATGGAAATAACACTCTGGGTGAAAACATTGCGGATAATGGAGGTCTCAGGCAAGCCTTCCGAGCTTATCAATTCTATGTAAAAGAAAATGGACCGGAACAACGACTCCCTGGCTTGAAATATTCACCTGAGCAATTATTTTTCATAGCGTTTTCTCAGGTTGCCCCACTTTTTTTATATTTGTCCCATTGACTTGCTTTTTCGTTGGTTAGCTTATGAATGATTATTAATTATATTTTTTTTTTGTGACAGATTTGGTGCGGGGCTTACACGAAGCCAGGGATGGATAGTCAAATAAAAACCGGTGTTCATAGTCCGAATAGATTCAGGGTTCGGGGAGTCCTCCAAAATTCTGTTGAGTTTGCGGAAACGTGGAATTGCCCAAAACCTGATGAACAATCGGTCTGTAGAATATGGTGAAAGTAATATAGTAATGAATAGTTTTAATCTTTGGTGTCTATGAATGTACTTATTAAGCTGTGATATAACTTTTACTGTAGAATTCATGTACATTTTTTGTAAATACTTGTATAATATTGGTAAGCTGTAAATATGGCAGATGCTGTTAATAAAATTGGAAAGCCTAGCATGATTGATTGTGATTGAAATTTCCGTTCTTTTGCACAATTTGTATTGATGCATCGTATTGTTTGTATTTTCTCCGAAACCTCTTCTCTATTCACTCATGATCAGTCATTATGATTCATTTACCTACTTCTTAATTCTAAACGATTCTAAGTTCCATCTCCCTTCTTGTTTTCCGAAGTGAGTTAATTTTACATAATGTTCCATAAGAATGCATAAATCCCAAAGATTATCCACACTCCACAATGCATTGCAGAATTGGAGATTAACAGATACCTCATCCGTTTTTCTTCGTACGAAGGACATATCGCCAATCAGTTATAAAAAAATGGCTATTTATAATCTTCACCGTGTTAGGCTTATGTGCAGGGATCGAATGGACAAACGTTTCACCAAAAATTTTGACATCTGCATCCAAAGATGAACTACAGGAAACCACAAGTTTGGAGATTGCATAAAAATGGAATGATGCTCCCATTTTCCATGTATTTGGCAGGTTGTTATCAATAAAAATTGAATATTTACTGGAGATAAAGGACAAAAAGTGTTGGGATTAATCATCAACCTAACACTAGCAAGGATCTACTAATTATGAAGCCTTTGCATATGCATATCTATCTGGATGTTAAGCTAGCGTTTTTAAGAAAACAACGGGAAAAATAGTTTGTCATCATCTATAATTGGACTAGTTAATGTCAGTAAGTCGGAGCCGAACGTAGGACTCTGTTGTTCGACTTCTCCTCCAAAATGGATAGACTACTTGTGACCGATGCGGATCCCCAAAGATCCTGGTAAATACAGGAGAATATAAGACTATGAGTCCATTACTTAACGAATTTATAATTGCCTTTTTGTAAAAAAAAGTATTTCCTTATTCTAGTAAAATGGAACGAGAGAGAAAAGTACTTTTTCTACTTTTTATCGCTGTGGGAGTAATCTGGATGATAATTTACTTTGAAGATCAATCAAGCAGTGTGTATTACTAATTACTATTCGCTAATTGCATATTATTATATACTTTCGTCCAGGTAAGTAAATCAACGAATATGTTTTCTTGAACACATATAGAAGAACAGAAGAAGAAGATAACCTCTTTTGTAGAAGAACATGACAAGCCGAAGAAGGTTGAAAGCATTTGCGATACTCGGGAATGTGCCGAGATTGCGAAGGAAATGATTAAGTCAATGGATAATGAAACTTCTCCCTGTGACAACTTTTACCAATTCGCATGTGGGAACTGGCTGAAACATAATCCGTTTCCTGATTCCAAGACCTCATGGGATCAGTTCGCTGTAGTGAGGGATCGCATAAGCACGAGAATCAAGGGTTTGTATTGAATCCAGGTTTTTGATTACCTGTATTCTATTATGAGAAGAGAAACATTCAGAACTTTAATACGTTGTGATATTATTTCCCCCCAGAAATTCTGGAAACTGAGGTGGACGCTAAGGATCCTTTGCCCCTGAACATTGCAAAAGAGTTCTATTCCAGTTGTTTGTCCCAAAGTAATTTAATCGCTAGTTTAAAATTAATCATGACAGTTGAAAGTACATTGAATTTAATTTGTAAAGTATTATTGACCCTATTATAGGTCCGATTACAAGGACCCAGGAATTGTATGAGTTCACATGGGAAGTATTTGAAGGATGGGAGTTGGATCCAAATAAACTTGGGACCAAGTTGGGTGAACTACGGAGGATGGTCGCTGGCAATTTTATCATTGCCACCTCTGTTGAGCTGGATGCAGTGAAATCGACAAATCACAGAGTATACGTATGTCAAGCAAGTCAAGCGACAAGTCCCCATTGCGGACTTGCAAATATTTTATTTCTCAATAAATAATTTGAACATTTTAGCTACATTTCACAATGCATAGATCGACCAACCAACCTTGGGGATTGATAGGAACTATTTAGTCCAGGAACCCACGGAGCATCCAGAAAAAAGGGCTTATGTCAAATTTATTGAAGATTTCTGGAGGATCTTTTATCCCGACGTGGTCAACCCGGAAGAGGTGGCCAAGAGGCTCCTCGATTTTGAAACGGAGTTGGCTAAGGTAAATCCGATTATATTTAGGGAAATTACGAAGGATTTTAGACATTGACTTGATGGAGAAAGTTTCTGACACTTTGCAGATCAGTACGAATCCGGAGGAAGAACGATCCATTTATAATCCGATGACTTTGGATATGTTGTCAAATCTTACGAAAAATGCCACAGTCAGTGCCTTATCAAAAGTAAAATTCTGTGGTGGTTATAATTGTAATAAATGCCAGGGACTATTTATCCATTTTTTCCCCTTGTGTAGATGATAAATTGGAAGGAATATATTAAGGAAACATTTCAAGGCGTGAATGGGTTGGGGGATCTCGAGACATTAGTTGTTATTGTCAAAGACATATCCTATTTCCAAGAATTTGGGCACATCTTACAGAAGACTATTGATGAAGATCAAGATGTCATTTGTAAGATAATTAAAATACATAATATTAAACTAATCAATGCTTATTAGTTTTAGTCCATACACCTACCTAATATTAGCATCTAAAAATGACATTTTTATTTTGATCGAGTATTGCAATTAAAGTTGTTGTTATTCCAGGGGATTACCTAAAATGGAGAATTATTTGGGAATATTGGAGTGATGGGAACCTGGCCTTTCGACACACTCTACTTAATTATGAAAAGAAGTCGAGTTCCCACAATACGACGTATCGTCCCCCGAGATGGGAAATTTGTAAGGATAGAGCAAACTCACTATTTGGAATGGCCATTAGCTATCATTATGTTCAAGATCTTTTCAAGTCAAGCTATGAGAAGCAGGTTGACCATGATAAATAATGATAATGTTGGAAATTCGCCCCAGAGTTAACTGATCGTTGACTGAATTCGCTTATTAAAATTCGTCTCCTAGATTGCAGGAATGATTGGATACATTAAGGAAGCCATTTATGACATTTTATGGGAAGCTGACTGGTTCTCAGGGTTTTCCTCTAGAACCAATGTTAGGAGAAAGGTAGGGAAAATTAAGGCGTTCATAGGATATCCGGAGTGGCTACTTGATAAAACTGGTACTCACTCAGCCCTTGCAAAGGTGTACAAAGACCTTCCTGAGCAACTCACTGGAAATCATTTTAGAAACATGGTTAAATTAATTACATGGAAGAATATGGATAATTTGAAACAAATCGGGAGGACCAAGGATAAAACAAAGTTTGCAATCGACTTACTTTTTTGGCTAAAATGCATTCGAATTCATGCGTGATATGCTTTAATCTAATTTATTGGTGCGGGGAACTTTTAATATTTTAAGGTGGATCATTGATCCCACCGATGTGAACGCTTTCTACGCACCCTTGTACAACTCCATAAGTGAGCAATACTATAGCAGGGAAAGTGAAAGCTCTTATATCATACGATTAATGGTGTATATTTATTTTGTCAATTTCAATCCGATTCTTTTAAAATTGCAGCATTTCCCAGTGGCATTATTCAACCTCCATTTTATTTTCCTGGGAAGCCGATCCAGTAAGAACAAGTTACCAAGAGCTGATTAATAGTAAATATCTTGAATAATGGCCCTTCTTCTGCGGGGGATGAATGTATGAATTCATTTAGCAATTTATGTGTTGTTGATTTCGACCAGAGCGCTGAACTATGGGGCACTTGGAGTGATCATTGGACACGAGTTAACTCACGGCTTGGGTGGTCGGGGTGGTGTAATGGACAAACACAAATATAATCCACTAATTGTCGTATTTTCTCAAGAATGATCTGAATGAATGATGAAATTTTTTAATCGAATATTTTGTAATATGAAAATGCTTGCCCAGCAAACACAAAGGAATGGCGATGGAGATCTGATGAACTATTGGTGGGATAAATGGACATTTTGGCAATTCAATAAAAGGGCGAAATGCTTTGTTGATCAATATTCAAATTATACCGTAAAGGAAGCAGATAATATGCAGGCAATTAGATTTATTTACCTACTTTATACAGATATCCGGCGCGTGTTCCTTAAGAAATACGAATGAGAATAATTGACTGGATTCTCTTTGCATTTGAACTTGAACCTAGGTGAATGGACTCAAGACGTTCTTTGAGAATATAGCGGACAATGGCGGCCTCCGACAAGCATTCCGAGCTTATCAGTCCTATATCAAAGAAAATGGGCCTGACCAACGACTCCCTGGCCTAGAATATTCAGCCGAACAATTATTCTTCATAGCATTTTCTCAGGTTACCCTAATATGATTCAGATTTGTTCAGTTGCACTATCCCTTAACTGGGTTAGTTATGGCCGCATCATAAATTAATCAATTATTATTTTTTATCATCTATTTTTCATGGTAGACCTGGTGCGGGGCTTATACCAAGGAGGGGTTGATCAGAGAAATACAAACGGACGGGCATAGCCCGAATAGATTTCGGGTTCGAGGGGCCCTCCAAAATTCGGTTGAGTTTGCGGAAGCGTGGGATTGTCCTAAACCTGATAAAAGGTCGATATGTAGAATATGGTGAAACCAAGAAATAATGTACTTACTAATAAAAAATTCTTTTTGGATTTATGAGCTGTATATAAATTGCATGAAATAAAGCTTAAAGAATAAATATATATATATATATGAATAAATATATAATAAATATATGAACTAAAGAGTTTTCGTAAAACAGTGGAATATGAACAATATTGCTACACAACATTACAAGACAGTTTAGGTGATAATTATTGTTGACCTAATAGGACTTCTAAGAAAGGCTGTTGATACTCTCATACTACAATAAATATTATGAATTGTTTACACCATAAAATGTCCTGGCTTTAAAGATGGTGCGTGCGGCGCAACGTACTTTGTTACACTTTTGCTAAAAGTAACAATTGGCCGTCAGACCCATTTCAAAATCCATTAAATTATAAGCCAGACAGTTTACTCGCTCGCATCCCTACTGCATACTCGATATGTTTTTTATAATGTGCAATTCACGTTTCAATTCTTTTATTCTCCAACACACAAAAGATATAATAGAAGTGTTTCTGTAAAATGTTTCACATGCAAATTTTAAAAAAAAGGGAAAGCGGAAAGTCTGTAAAAATCGTCGTTGCAAAATATCACACCGAATAGATATAAGCCATATATGTACTCTATTAAAATAATGTGTGCAAAATACTCGTAAAAGTGGGTCTCGGTGATATGTTTTTTATAGAAAAGGATGAAAGAATTCGGATATGTGCCTGAAAAATGCAAATGATACACAGTACTGGAGATGATTGAAGCAGGAGTGCTTCTGTAACTACTACACCGATATGATTCACCCCCATTCTTGCCGAACCCATACTTGCCGATCCCGAAAGGACATAGTTGCCGATACAAGTAAAACATGGGGAATGGTCCCCTCTTCACTCACTTTGATTTTTGAGGGCTAAATCTCATAAAAAATTTCGAAAAAATTTCTTTTACCGTAAAATGCAAGTAGGGAGGGGAATTCACATATTCTGTCATAGACATATAGATAGGGAATGATCAGGTCGAGTATGACAGCCCTACCTGTAATGTCCTGCAATGTTAAATAATGTTACGCAAGGGAGGTATGAGTAAAAAAAAGATTTTTTGTGTGACATGTGAACGTTCCATTAGCCGCTAAGCTAACTGCTACAGTCTACCCACTGCATCGCTACTCTGGCATCTGGGGTTGATTCCACAACCCAACAAACTGCAAAATATGCGAATCGGCAACTTTGTCCCAAATGAGTGAATTATTTTGTCAAAGACAGTTCAATAAATCGGCAACTTCCGATCGGCAACTATGGGTGGACACCGATATGTCATCTTTGAAATTCATTTTTACGATTGTGTCCAAGAATGACTTTTTCACAAATATTAAAGCATCATTGTAGAATTAGAATTATGCAGCCGCTTTCACTTGCACTTTTAAACTGAACTGTTTAAGATTTTAAAATTCATGTGTCGTCTGCGAGGTCACTTTCAAACTACAGATATCTTTATTTGCTAAATTTTAGTCATTTTGAAGAACGTATTATTTACAATGCAGATATATTTGATTATGCGATCATTGATCATTTGATCAATGATCACACTGATGCCCATTGGTATACATGTATGTGCTCAAATGTCTCTCTAAATATTGACATAAGGAGCGTGTCATTAACAGGACTGAAAACTTGTCAACCACTTTATAAGAAACAACAACAAGGGTTTCTGTCTAGTTTCTCTGAATAAAAATACATGTATATATCATATTATATTCTAAGGCTAGACTCGACTACCAACCAAGTTACTGCCTAGCCCTGCAAATCGTAATCGTATGCATTTTATAGGTGTATGAAAACACGGGCTTGACTTACAAGTACATACAGAAGGCACTTGGTCGTCGGGGACGATCCACCGTACGTGATCTTTTTACAAAGGAAATTCTCAAAAAAATACTCGAGGACTAGATTGATTGATCAGTTGTGAATAGGCGTCCCCAATGAAAGCAAGATTGAAAATGAGTTTCGAAATTGTAAAACGCTTTTTAATTGTGTTCCTCATTTCAATAAGTTTCTACATGGTAGTGACAGGTAGTGAGCCTCCCTATAGGAAAGTGCCCAAAAATGGGATTATTCAAGAAGGTAAGAAAAATATTCATACATCCTTTGGGGTACAAAGATACAGGCAGATAGATATAAGTTGAATCGGTTCGGTGCTTTCGAAAGTAAAGCATTTATATGAAAACTAATTAACGTTTAATTTAATGTTTCAGTCAAATCAATTAGTCCCGTTCCAAAATCCTTGCCGGAAAGTAGGATAGATTTGGAGCCAGCAATAAGGACCCAAATAAACACGGTACTGAATGCCGCTGGAGTGTTCGGTATAGGAGTTCTATTGATAAAGGAAATCTCAGGGGCCCTTGGAACGCCCATCTTAGCCCCATTTCTGATGCCTCCCCTGATACTGGTGTCGACGATCCTACTATTTCTTCCACAAATTAGAGACATTGTTCAAAATTTACTGAAGCAATTTGAAGGAATAAAATAAGGTCAGAAGAGATATGGCTGATATTTTTTTATATAGATCAACTTTCTTTTATTTCTTCAACTTATCAACTTTAAACAGAATTATTCCATCACCATTCGTACGCATATATTGACATATATTATTACTTATTTAGAGCTTTATTATACATATACAGCGAATAACTTTCAACAAAGTTTCAATTAGCTAAAAAAATCTACATAGGTATAAGTAGGTAGATATGGGTATAGGTCTAGTCTTATTCTATTATGAAGAGTAAGTAACATAAACATAAACATAGTTTGTGATATTTATATACATAACATAATCAAAATATTTAATTAATTAGAACCTATGCACATTTCATTTATTTAAGGCCGACATGTATTGGTCAAAGAATTTCTCTTCCTGTCAAAATCATACCTGGTCATTTTATTTTCTCTTACTCAAATAATGCATTGCACGTCAACTATTAATTAAAATAATTAGCTTGGATTCGATTGGATATTCATCCTTAATAAAATATAGGCATATATTATTACTATTTATTTCTCCAGCAATCTCAAAAAGTTTCAAAAGTTCATTTACAAAATCTTATCCGGATACCGGACATTTATGGAAGGAAGAAAGTTGTATTTACAAGAACTTTACAGGCACACATGCGTCTATCAAAGGTCAGTTAGGTAGTTCAGATTTTCTAACAACCTCTGCAAATTTCTACCCGGATACTTCCAGATATATTTAAGAGTGTGCATCGATGTATATCTCAACGTGTCCCAGTGTCAACTCCACTATTTTGTAGCTCAAAAGTCACGTGGTTAATTAATACATAATTAATAGCATTACATAACATGGTATGTATAAATATATAATCTCGTTAGTTCACTTTGCTTCTTGTTTCTTCAATTTAATACTAAAAAAAGTTCAACTTGGTTTGACTTAAGTATTAATTTGTTTAATCATCATACAAATATTTTTGGGATGTACACAGAGAATATATTTTATGGTTACAATACAATCGACAGCCCACTTGAATGGACATCTTCTTTTCTTACATAGGTAGTAGATATATAGTCGTTTTAACATTAAAAATAAAGTTCAAAATTGATTAAAGCTTTATTACATATTATAATTACTACGATAAATCAACAGTTTTTCTCTTTTTGCGTTCAACATGATGAATTAGCTGATAAAATTCATAGTCAAGCAGGTTTAGTACACACTTAAATGGTAAAATTAAAGCACACTTGGTATCAGTGATTAAGTAGTAATCAGGCACATAATATACATATTGAATTGATGATGAAAACATTTATTTTATTAAATATTACCGATTACTACAGGCTAAGGTCATCCTATAGTTAAAATAGATGCCTGCAATACACGCTTATTGGTAGATTATCAGAAAAATAATTCAGTAAACTATGGAACTCATGTAATTGTAATGCTTCCTCAACTCAGTTTGTACAGTTGGAAGGAGCGCAAGCCGAATTTGTTAACTGTTCATTACTTTTATATATTAAAATTAAATGTATTTTTAATGGAAGCAATAAGCTGTAGACGGATGCACTATAATGTGTATGTATTTTAAAACAACTTTAGTAAAATTCTGCTAAAAATTAATGAATGTTTACAGTGCTGGGAATCGTGAAGATACTCACGCAAATGAATTGAACGTGAGTGAGCTAAATCGAAACTTGAATTTACAACTAACATTTTAAAAGTAACAAAATAGGATGATGCTGCGTTATAGTTATAATACAATATGATATATTACATACGACATAACAATTAAATGTAATTCGTAGAACATAACTACTTTACATTTTCTTTTACTAACAAGGTAAACATATAAATGGCGATTGTTTATACAAGAGGTGAGCGAATAGCAAGTTTGACTTCACCATCTCCTAGTTTCTTCATAAAGTTCCATGCTTCAGTCCTTGATTTGGTTGACATATTGACACCATTGATGGATACGATGAGATCACCCACCTTCATGTCTCCACATTTCTCGGCTGGCCCACCTGTAAATAAAATTGCAAAAAAAAAACAACATTTTTATTTGGAATCGATCGACACTTCTTTATTAGGTATGCAATAATTTATCAATATCAGTGTTAATTAAGATTAAAATAAATTGTTCTTATCTGATCATACCAATAAAAATCTTTTTGACGGTTAAAGGCCTATCTCCATTTATTGATCCCTTGCCACCTTCCAAACTGAAGCCCAACCCTGCTCCGTCTTTGATAAGACATGCGGATCTCAATGGGCCCCATTTATAGATTATATCATCATCATTCTCCAATAAACTGGACAGGCTTCCAGAAAGAAGCGGCTCGATAGCCCTGTCCAGAGTTATGGATGCCTCATCAATGGTCTTGAAGCCATTTGCAGCGGTGCGTCCTCGGGATACCACCAAGACTACTTCCGTTCTGGGTGCCTGATAATTCAAAATTGAGAGGATATTTTATTTCTTATTCATTTTATTCTTATTTTGGATCTTAACATGCTTGTATATCACTAATTAAATTACCTTCAATAGATTTAAAGCCTCCCGATGTGTCAACCCTTTCGTGCTCTTCCCATTTATTGACAGGACCCTATCCCCTCGGTGGACGCGAGCATCCCTATCAGCGATACTGCCAGTGATGACTTTATGAACCTGTTGCAAGAATAATCAAACAAGATTTAATTTTCCATTCCACATTATGCTAAAATTGAAATGATCAATTAACAGATTTAAAGCAAGCATCCTACAGTGATTTCTTTTGTTTCATAGTCAGCTCCACCGGCTAGTGTGATTCCCAGACTTCCTCCAACAAATTCGCGATGTAAGATTACCACCGATACCTCGTGGGATGGTGTCCCAGCTTCCTCAAGAGATTGATTTGCCTCATCAATTAATTGTTGGAGCTCCTAAAATAATAAAATCATTAATTAAATAAAGATTCGAGTTGTTCTTTTTATCAACATTGCCCCAAAAAATAGTTTGCGAGAAGAGACTTGTGTAACTAATTTTTGTTAGCAGATTACGCAACTAAAAATACTGGTTGGATATATCATATATGAAACCAAATGCGTAGGTGTTTCCGTAAAATGAGATGACTATGACTATAATTGAATTTATCTTCACTTTCGACATCATGACCATCATCATCTACAAAGCAATTAATTAGGGTCAACGTTTTTTTTGGAATCAAGAATATCATATTCATGGCAGGGTGCAATTTCTTACAAATGTCTATCTGTTCATATTTGGATTCATTTTACACAATTCTTTACTGTACCTGTACATGACTGACTGATAAATGATATTAATTAGAGAACGTGGTCAGTAATTATGACACATGTCAAGTTCAGTTCAATTACATAATTGTCTATTTCATATGAAAAGATGGCTTCCTCTAAAAGGATGATATGACATGACATAATGTTGGGAAATCCTTTAAAATATCGAGTATAAATCAGGGTGAAATAGGCACCATTTTCATTAATCGGATTGGTCAAGATGTCAAAAGGTTAAAAGTATATGATAGAACTCCCCAAATTATTTTTGATTCATAAGATTTCTGCTAATTAAATTAAATAACTATATTTTGATTCGTAATGACAATAATATGTTTCGAATTGAAAAGGCACCAAAGTAAAAAAAATCCCTTTCACTTCAACAGAGAAAAAATGACAACAGCCCCGTAACAGGTACCTGTTGAACGCTGTCATCACGAAAAGGGTGTTGCATAATAATATCATCTAATGAGGGAGTGCAAACGGCAAACGAAAAATATTAATAAAAATGATAATTTTGTTCCAGAATCTTAATGATGAAATGGTTCGGATAGATCAGTTCGACGTTCGACGTTCGAAGGGAGTAATAAAATTGAAAAAGCAAGCTCTCGTTCGTAACAAGGTAAAACATCACGCACGACAGGATTCATTATTATGACACGACACTGACCATCTGTCATTTCGAAACTAATTGAATCATGAAATGCATGAGATGTAACAACCAACCCATATACTAACTCATATAACAATTTGTTTGCAAACTTAAATTCAGTTATAAACACGAAACGTGAATAATATCGTTAGTAAAATCATACCTGGGGAGATATGAGACTTGTTGAGGAGGCTAATGATGTTATGCTTCCATACGGGTCCCTGGGGGCAGAACTAACCAAACTGTTAACGGATCCGTAGATACCGGCTGGGGTAGTGGCACTGCTCTCCTCGCTGGTCGTGCTGTCAAATGAGCTGACACGGAAATGTGCCGCTGAGACGGATGGCAGCGTAAGGGCTGTGGGATCTTTCTTCATTGATGAATTATTATCCTCCCTTCCATAGGGGCTCATAGCACTTTCCGCCTTCTCAAAAGCCTTTCTGATATCATTGACGCTGACGGAACGCTTGGTTGGGGCCATTTGGATGTGTTCGAGATTGGGTGACTTGACCTGTCTTGGGTTCGATTTTGACATGTCACTCCGCCTTGTCTCAGCCCATGCAGTGTCTGCCTCAATAGCCTCCAGGACATTTGACACTGTGGAGCTCTTAATGGGGGTTGAGGTTGCTGTCGGCTTGGGAGAAATGGAGGGTCTGGTGCGTGTGCTAGGCGTGGGTGTTTCCTTCATTGTCACGTCACGGGATGGAGAGGAGGGAGTGCTGATGTCTGAATTTTCTTGCTCAAACCTGTTATTCTTCATTGATGCACCAGTTATGGATGGGGGTGCCACCGCAATGGCAGTTGCAGTACTGGATATACTTGAGGTAGAATTTTGACGGGATAGGGATGGCTTGGGTCCAACCGGTGGCGGTCCGCCGGTAGGCTTCCCATCGTTTGAAATTTGCTGCCATTTCTCAGCCAAACTTCTAAAGTCGTTCCTGCCACGAGGAATGTTTGCGTTAGTAATTTTCTTCAGAGGTCCATCCACACTTGATGAGGACTTCTCGATAATCTTTTCAATCTTCTTTTCCACAATCTCACTAGCACCGGTGACAATCTTGGGGACGGAGGCTGCTGGAGTGAGTGTTGCCGAAAGGACAATTGGTTCACTGCTCTTCCCCGCAACCAAATTGACAGCAGTCATACTCTTTGAATATTTCTTCTCCAATAGGGACCACCGATCGGTTTCCGGCTTGGTTTCTCTGTCCCGACTGCTTCGACTCAGGGTTGACTTTTGGGAGATGCTGCTAGAAAAGTCGGATTCATTCCCGGAGCTGCTCCTGTTCCTCGCCCTGCGATCAGCACTGTCCAGCATGTCCATGGATAGTTTTCTCTTTGGTTCAATTGGTCGTTCGATAACTGTGGCTTCAGAATCCCTTCTGGAGAAATAGCGGCTGGCACTGTCGGAACGGCCCGGTAGAGCGTCACAAACCTCGTTTATATAAGCCATTTTCACTTCCATGTCATAGATTGCCTGAAGTGGGGATTCTGTTAATCCTGGAAGCACAAGGTCATCTCCCAAGTCCAGAGTATGCTGCTCCGAGTGTAGGGTAACGGGCTGCAAGTGGGCTGGCAGTTGCTCCTCAAGTTCTTCATAGTCTTCTTCCTCAGTATCCGCCTTGCAGTTTCTTCGTTGACTTGTGTTCACCCTTCCAGCGACAATCATACGACGCCTGCTTTTGCTAACTTCCAATTCTGAACAGGATGATTCAGTGTCTTCCGTCTCGGCATCTGCATAACTAGCTTCCTCATCGTCACTCCTACGGTTTTTACCGTTGCTGCTGCTGACACTGCTGTCATCTCCAACATTTGCTTGAGCACCGCCAGTACCACCACCACTGCTGAATTTGGCAGAGGTTAAGACATTCTTTCGATTGATAGCCTCCACACTTTGGGGTTTCAGGATTCGCCAACTTTCATCGGACATGGAGGAATCGCCCATCCCTCCCTCACCGTTGGAGGCCCTCTCATCTCGGCTACTTTCACCCTGATCGGGATCCGGGGTGGTGGAGGATTCTCCTGGGGTTGGGGAGTTTGGTGGGGATAACCCATGTGAAATTGAGGAACGACTGGAACTGACCGCAGAGTCATTGTCGCTGTCATCCAGTTTTCCACCCTTCTCATATTTTCCTTTGCCATTTACGGCATTGTTGGTCGTTGTATTCTTGTCTTGTGTATTTTCTTCAGCTTTCCCCTGTCCGTTTTGTGGAGCTCCCTTCTCAAAACTGTTACGCTTCACTGGGGTTGGCTGACTACTTTGATCCCTTTGACGGTTAAACTCAAAGCTAGAATCTGAGTTGGGCGATGTCAAGCTTTCCATGCTCTTTGGTTCTGGGGTTGGAAGGATAGGGGAGTGTTTGGTCTGTAATTGGGTGGCTGCTCGGTAAGGTTGGGGTGACGTGAGTAGACTACTTTTACTCGGGCTACTAGGCTGGTACGCAGTCAAGCTCCTTCTCTTAAAAGCTGGCGAATATTTTGGTAAGGCGTTTGTGGTAAGTTTCCAGTCAGGGAGGTCAGCCGATCCGGAATCAAACTGACCTGAGCGAAGTTTGGCACTGTTGGTTGTTGGGGATGATAGGACAGTGGACACAGAGGAGAACTGAAGACTACTGTTATCATCAGAAGAAGATATCCCATCCAGAGACTCGGAACGGGATATAAAGCTTTTCGAAAATCCATTATTACTATACTTGTTCGTTGTACCGAGAACTTGGGGAAGGATGACAGGGGCGTCTTTGCTTATGATTGTTGGTAAGTCGACAATGGACGCCAAGGAATTGTTTGTCGCAACTTGAGCCGCCACAACATCTGAAGGGGGGACATCCGGGATAACTAGGCCCCTCAGCTTGGTCATGCACTTTCTCCTTTGTTCCATAATACTGCTGGCTGCTGCACTTGCGGGATTACCATTCATACTGGATGAAGATGGCGGTAATCGGCCATTCATAGTGGGGCTGCTGGTTGTGTTCATCGTGGAAGTACTATATCTGGAGGGGGCAACCGTTCCATTTCGGTTAATGGAAGTGGCGGATTCTGTATGGTAACTGTTTCGGAAGGTATTATTGTTGGGGATGGGACTAGCCGCGGGTCCTCCAACATCAACCATACTTTGTGATCTCTCATACAATACTTTCCCGGAAGTGAACGCATCCGTGTTCCCGTTAGAAATGCCATTTTCATACTGATACTTGGTGGTTGCACCCCGGCCCAAAGTGCTACTTCTGGGCTCAACACCGCCAGAACTTCCATAGAATGGGATGGGCCTACTATTAAAGTTAACTAGGTCGGCTGCGCTCTTCCGGGAAATGGAGGAGCCGTTGGTGTTGATACCATGTCCTCCATTACTGATAGAGCTGATGTCTAGCGAGCTTCTATTGATTTTGGATAAAGTGTTGATTCCTCTGTAACCGTCATTTTCGTTTCCTGACATGGAGGAAGCTGACATGTTAAGGCCTTGTAAAATGTTATCTGAGCTCCGGCTTAAACTGGTACCATTACCGACCAACTGGGATTTTCTCAGACTAGAAGTAATTATTGCACCTGACGGGGGCTTTGCTGCTATAAAATCTGGGGCGTCCTCCGCGCTTGCGGTTCTGTTCGAGAACATGGCTATCTTATCCCTCACACTCTTTTTGCTTGGCTCGGCTGCCAATCCAGCGGCTCTGGACATGGTGGGGGGTGAATTGGAATTGCTATTGGTACCGTTTGTGCTATTCATACTGCTTGCACCGCTGCTGCTGCTATTTCTGTTCTGAAGCGGTGATTTGTTGCTGCTTATCGGGAGTGGAGAAGATGATTCGAACAATCTCCGCTTATCATCGATGCTACTTTGACGAGTGGCTAATGGCTTCGGGGGTAAATGTGGCATTGACCCACGATGGACTTTTGTAGAACCCAAGTCTTCTGGCACTGGAGAAGACAGGTCCTCTACAGGGGGTCCTGTGGTGGGGAGTGGGGGCGGGGCTCCTTCAACCTCCTTCAAGTTCAACTCAGCTCTGTACAGTTGCCTCGAGTCAAACTTCTTTAGAGGGGCTTGCTGCTTCTCGTCTGACCAACTATTCGGGAACTCGTCACCGTCCGGGGGGAGTCTGGAGAAAGTTGGTGGTATGTACTGGTGGAGCACCTCAGTGGAACTGTCCATGGTTCCTGGGCTGGTTGGATAAGTATCTGGACCTGCGGATCCTGGAATTCATAAAAGAGATAATCCGATGCATTAGTTTTTGATTTTGATGACGACAAAGTGCATAATAAATCTTAACTCAAATGCCAGCGCGTGCTCCTATCACATAAAAAACTATTTTTAAATGGAGATTAAGAGATAAAACATAACACAGAAGACTAATTCGATTCCACCGACTTGGCCTTATCGATTTTTATTGCTATGCGTGCGTCCACCCACGACGCATTCATTGGTAAATGCATAGCAAAATAAATATACTTAATCAATCATTCCAATCCGTATCAAAGTGCAATCTCAATCTCGAACATTGTCTATGCACATATCTATATAATCCTTTAATATTTTGATCCCAAATAATCATTAACAAACATTTTATATCTATTTGTATACGTAAGAGAATAAATATGGTTTGGTTTGGTCATGTACAAGCTCATATTGAACAAGCTTTCAATTAACGTCAAATTGTCTGATTGTGTAGTTATGTAGTTATCATGTAATATGATAGGATACATACAAATGGAGGCAATAACGATTATATTTAATAATAGCCCAGAACGAATGAGAAGAAACTATTGCAGAAATTGTGTCTACTTTAGCTAGGCTTTGTCAATCTCGTTCCTCCTATTGCGAATTTATTCCATTGTCGAACACAATAGGCAGGAACAATTAGGCATGCATATTGCATCAATAAAAAAAGCTTAACGCGTGGCTATAATTCAGCACGCAACTCTTGTTAGCAAAAAGGAACAAGTAGCATGCATTCAAGTTAAGTATTTATAGAAAATTGCCTACAATTCAAATAGGTTTTTTACAAGTTAACTGAATTGAATTGGCAGTTACAATTTTAAGCTTTAAAAACGATTTACTACCCAAGGAATTCCTAAAGATTACTAACAAGAACGAGGAAATGGGGAATTAAGTAAATTTTATAATCGTGAAAACAATCCCTTTTCATATTTTCTATTGCATAATAATACATAGAAATGATGATGATGACGATGAAAGTAGAATGCTAGACATAGGCATATACCATATCATAAGACAAGGATCTCTCAGACATCTAATCATTCCCTTTCCCCTCTCGCTAATTTTATCTTTCAGCAAGTTAGTTTTTTTCGTGAGCTTTTTTTCTAGACAAGATTTATTTTCCTGCCAAAAGCTGAGTAACAGTTAGTAATTACAATAGAATATTTACAACATTTATGGTGACTGTGGAGAGGAGGATGATAATGATGATTTCTGTTTTGGCTGCTCATTTGATTTCACTTCGCTCGAGAATTTCATATAGGGAGTCAGTCATTTATCCACATTTGCTCATAAAATGGGTGCACGCCTTGTTCCTTCCTTCTCTATCGTTATGTGAAATGGCTTATGCTGAACCCAAAAACATTCAGGTTTTATTTCCCTTTGATTTAATGATTCCCTGACCCCTGACCTCTCCAAATATTAGAGAGACGAGGGAAGGCAAGACAAGGGGCACTTCGACTTCGGGTTTCTCTAGCAAATGATGTGGTTTCTAGCAATATATTATTGCAATCATGCAGAAAAATATAAATAAGTAGCTCGCTTAGTAATATGGTGATTATGATGATGGTGAAATAGTCATATTGTTTTTTAAGAAGAAAAAAAATCTTTTCGAAATCATCATCCTCAGTTTTCTTTGCACAAATAAATAACTTTTTTCCACCAAATGCATTGTTACTGTCTTGACTGTATGATTACCTCTTCTAGATAATAACATTCATTTGCTCGAAATAAAATTAGCTGAGGAAATACAGAAAAATTGGATTTAAGGTAAGAAAGCAGCCTATTTCCCATTTTTCTGAAAAAAAAAAATCAAGAAGAGGAACTACACGTCAGACGAAATTGAGTGCGAATAAGCATTTTCCTGTCTACAAATCTCTATGGTGGGGTGGCTGGTGCTGATGCTGATTCGATTGTTAAAAATTGCAGTAAAAAAGTAAAATGGCAAAAATGTAACATGTCCTCAGTCCTACCGCACAAATTACAAAATGAGCATGCAGCTCGTAAAAACATAAAATATAATAATAAAATTGCATACTTTTTAAACTTTACTTTGAGCAGAGTTGCGGAAGTTAGTGAAGTCCTTTCTTTTGCAAATGAATAAAAAAAATAATCTGCCAATAACAATATAAAACAGCCATAAACACTTTTGTGAGTAGCAATGGCTCACTGCATATTTGCAACAAGTGCAATTTGCTTTGTAACAATGGAATGAAAGTGAATGACATGGCATGGCATACCCAAGCTTCATTTATTCAATTCAATAAGAAAAGTAATACGTAATAGGAAGAACTCACCAGGGTTCAAACAATATGTAAATAAGAGTGCAAACATGGCATAACTTAAAGATAATCTAATTTAGGAAAGAGGAACTCCTGAGTGGATAATTTGACAAAATATATTCATTCTCACAACAAGGAAAATGAGCTGATCCCATTTTCCCTTTCAAAATAATATCAACTGAAAAATAAATCAGTGCAAGAATATATATACCTAATCATGAGTCTTCATTATAAAATGAATGAATGAGTTTTGACTGATTTTTCTAGAGCACTTTAATAGAACTGTGGAAAATAAAGTGCTCCACAGGTAATTTTTTTTTCACTTGAAATTGTCAAACTTTTCTTTGTGAATGGAAGAACAATGCAAAAATGCAATAATGCAGAGGGGGCTAATCCAACATCACATTATTATCATCGTCGATATGATATATTCTGGCTCTGGCTCTGGGTAATTTTCTTAATAACAAACATCTTTGTTTACAAATGTGTAACTATCTTATGGGGCTCTTGTGTGATGGTACAATGAACCTATAATAATGATAATGATGATGATAGAGACACCATTTTATTGTCCTTACGTCTTTATAGCTGGATTGCTCATAAATAACTATGCTGCACATTATAAATTATGTCGCTTGATGTTTGATAATGATTTTAACTACACCGTATAACAGGTAAGTAGATTGGTATGTAGGTATATTATTTATGCAGTAATATTTAACTAACGTTCGCCTCTCCTTGCTTCTATTACATACCTGTAATAAGCACCTTTAATTTACTAGTTCCTCTCTTTACGATCATTTGTCCAATGAGATTGAGACCACCCTTATCTTAATTAATCAATTAATGTTTTATGGTAAGCTATAAAACATGGCATTATTTGTTAATTCTTATCGCTTTTGATAATCTATGTACTTTACTGTCGATTGTAGAGATTCTAAAGAGTCACTTATGTACAAGCAAATAAAATCTTCGCTAATAAAAATGCAATAATTAATTTAGTCAAATTCTCGTATGACCTAAGTAGAAACAATATATTTTAGTGAACAATTTATAATCATCGAACATTTAACAGCTTAAAACTTTCCATTCCATTATTTCGGATTTGCCAAGTCAAAACAAACAAGCTGTGCTCCAATTGTAACATTGCTGCTATCATATAACACATTTTATTTTACAAAATTATTCATTCGTAATTTAGTTTGAGCCTCTGTGATTGTTTCGGACAAGTTTTCATTAATAGCAAGTTCTAAAGTTATGAATGAATACCTATTTTACCGAACATGAATCAATCTTTCATTTTAGTTTTTCATGAATAATTGTTCCCACTGTAGACACCTTCATTCATGAATTATAAAATTGGAATTTATACGAGCGACCATGGTCTGGTCATGATTTTTTTATTCAAATAAAAATATTATCCCATAATCCCAGCCCATCTCACTTTCATTCACCTTCTTCCAATCTTCCATTCATTCATCTAACATTCAACCAAATTGTTTTCATTCTCATTTCAACAGTGCAGACATGTCTGAGCACACTGAGCAGGGACTTAACTGTTTTTCCAATTAGATTTCCATAAATAGGGAGACAAAAATTACTAAAAATGTAAAGTGCTGATAGCTGATATGATGATTGTGATGTGCAATGTGCAATGGAACTCAAAAAAATAATAATGGTAACAAACAAAAATAATAATAAGGCATCTCTTGATATTAGCCCTGTCAGCGGGATGTCTCGCAAATAAGAACTTTTTTTTCCATCCAACTGGGCACACATGAATAAATAACTTTAGAAAAAAGGGAGCGTGCACACGGACTGAGAATATATGACGGGAAAAACACGAAAAATAACGTAATAGTCTTCACTTCAGACTTCACTAACAATAACAATCCCAACTACAATTATTATCAAATCATCATAAGCCGATCTGCTCCGCTACGTTACAAACCTTCCACTTCTACTCTTTCTGAATGTTATGAAATCTGCATTTTTAAAAGAAGGATTTTCAAAAAAAAATATACGAATTGCAAAGAAAAACCGTTATAATTATTATGAAATAAAAAAAGCATAGTTTTTGGAGCATTACTACTGAACTGATTGTGAATATGACCATTCACCACTTTTATACATAGCCCATTCGCATGTTGTATTGGTTGGTGCACGCGTGTAGCCCTGAGAATCAAATCGGTATTTTTATTACTCACGTACATACGTCCATTATTACCAACTAACCTGCTAAAGACCAATAAAAAACCTATAATAAATGACATAATATGGCTCACGCACCCCCATCCCATTCGTCTCATTTGAAGAAGCGTTAAATGAGCGTAATAACATCATTAATAACTTCTCTAATTGATCTTTGAAGTACATGAAGTAGTTATAGAAGGGAGGGCTCGCTTCCCTCAGGGAGCCTACATGCACAATGCAATCCTCCCATAATCATTATTAGCATTCCAAAGCATATTATTATTTTTTTACAAAATACATAATGCTAAAGATAATTAATAGGATATAGCTTATTGGCCAAAGCGTGTATCGTGAATCTATCACTTCGACATAGACATCAAGTCAAGACTTTGGCCTTCCCATTCGACGACGAGTTCGAGTCAGACAAAAGAAAAAAATAGCACATTCAACATTCAATTCAATTTAGAAAAAAGAATCAGAAATGACATGACATGGGAGAGACACACTCACTCCGTAAAATTTGAAGTATCAGTTGTGGTGATTGCAACATGATTGCTAAGTTTCTTGTTGACAACGCTGATGATGTTGATGGGGATGATGAGGATGATGACTGATGACGATATAATAAGAGGAGGAGGATATGACGATGATAATGATAATGATGATTCAGCTTTCAAAAGGTACGGTGGTATGACACCCAGAAGAAGAAGAAACCATCATAGTCATAGGGCTTTGCTTCAAGAGCAGCTACATCACGTCCAAACGAATGAAAGTATTTCGTCCTTTCAATTGAAATTGTTACATTAACAGTTAGGATATGGTTGGTAGTAATGGGCAATGATAATCGAGCAATTGCTCAAAATTCAAAATGTCGCAGTTACAAACTACGAAGGTATCTGCTAAGCATTTACTTGCTTGCGCCCACTTTTTCTATTCCTTCGACTTGAATGGCTTGTACATGAGAGCTGACAGAAGTTAACTTTATAACTTTACAGTTCTGCACTTTGAATCCAATCCTCTCCTCTGACAAATAATTTGTTTCGAAAGTCCTTTCACTGATAATCATTCTTGAAATGTTGACTTGACGTATTTTTTTCCTCTCATTCTCATTGACAAAAAAAAGTGAAGATGCTCTAGTTTCAGAAATGCGAGACGAGCAATATTGGTACTCATTGAAAAACACTTTCAGATCATTATAGTCAATAGTGATGGTGGTAGACGGACGGACAATTCTGAATTCTAATAGTTGGTCATACATAGGTATTATAATAACATAATACATTCAACGATTCAACTGCGACTATACTTATGTCGTTCAGTCAGAGATCATTATTGTTATTCTGATTGCACTTCTTCGCTTTTGGTGGCGGGGATGATGATTAATACATTTTGGAAATCGACACCATTCTTATGTGGACAGCACGAGCACGTGTAGTAACTATTACAATTACAATGCTATTATAGAAAGGGAGATTTTATATTTTCAAAGTTTTATTTTAGAAGGGTCGATTCGATAGTGAAATCGTTTTTAGCTTGATGAATGATCAGATCATCATCATTTTCAGTCTTGTTGTCAGTCTCCCTCCTTTCGACGACTAATTCATGTCGGGGTTACTAATGAGAAATGACTTAGGAAAATTACAGGTGAGGAATGAGTTCCAAATTTGGCACACAGATATATTTTGTAGGTCTCATATAGTCATATATGTATGTAATTATAAAAACAAACTTAAATACGTAAATCTGGTTCTGGCTAATCTGAAATGCGAAGAATTTTGCGGTAACGAACGACTATTCGCAAAAAAATAACAAACAAATAAATAAGGTATGACCTTGCACACGGCAGAATAGTGTTCTAGTTTAAACTCATCAACCCACCCACGATACATATAGACTAGACTTGATGCTATCATCAGATCAGATCAGATCTCAATCAGTTTTCTCATGTCATTTAAAAAATCTACATTTTAACCAACAAACGCACACATCCCGGAAATTTACGGGCGTCAATTTTTATAAAGGAGGATGTTCCTCTCTTTAAATTACGTATTCTGCTCCTTCTGCCATCACACTTATCATCACCGACACATTTTAACATTTAAATAATAATAATGTCACGTCTTCATTGTAAGTAAAATGTTGCAAACCTAAACCCAAAAGTCAAGAGCACAATCTATTTCTCATTATCACCACCACCACCACCTCCATTTGTTTCCCTGTATTATATTTATACTGAACTAAATATTCCATCAACATTCAACATCAACTTGCCCCTAATAATGAAGGCGTAATTGTATGCCTAATTGGATCCGTATTTTTTTAATTAAAGGAAGTAAGAACAGAACACTATTATGAATATAAATATACTTATGACATGCAGATTTTTTGCGGCGTCTGCTCCCCGACGCTGTTTGTGGTAAAATGATTATTCATTGGGCCAAACACTACACATTTTATATATTAAGTATGACTATGGCTTGGATTGTTAAGAAGGATCGTTACGAATTTACGATAGGTTCACCATAATCATATGAAAATCATAATCAGTTTCTGTTCTAACTCTTCTAACACCTCGACTCGACTGTAAAATGCATGAGAGCCGAGCTGTAGATTGTAGAAAGCAATAAACTATAAATTGCGCTAGACCTGCCACACACACACTTACATAATTACACTTGAAGTTGATGCTAGTTTTAAAAAAAATCTGAATTGGGTTTGTGTGGATTGTGGATTAGCAACATGAATGAATTCTGATTAGCGCAAACCGGAATCTAAATAATGTTGAACATAAAATGTTTGTGTGTTGTACTTTAGTTTAGTTTTTAAGTATCGTACACAGTTAAATAACAGAAAAACATGAACCAAACCAAAAAGCGTGGATATATTAAATATTAATCCTAGCTTTAGCAGATATGAGTAATATATTAAATATAAATATTTTTGTTTGCATAAATAAAAGTTAGCTAAATCCAAATCCACAAAGTATGTACTAAATTATATTTAGTTAGAGGGAGAACCCCTAAAGATTAAAATAACTTTTACCGAAATACCCTCTAAAACTGTACATGATTATTAGCCAAAAACGCAAACTTATATAATACCTTGACGAGTATGGCTTTAGTCTTGGCATCTGCCAAGCTAATGTAATTCTGCACAGGTAAGCACTATTCATCTCATTCATATATAGCTAGTTTGTTTCTAGACCAGAGCCAAGCCAATTAGCAACAATCATAAGTACAATTGTGTCTATCCACCTATTATCAATGCTCATGTTATATTTGTGAAGTTTTAATCCTTGTGAGGAACGCCAACAGCCATTTCATTCATACATCTCACGATATACATACGAATATGATTAGGATTAAGAATTTATGATTGCATTCTTCCACAATTGAGAAAATCTCGTCACTATTTTGTTGTACTGTAGTCAGGCTCATAAATAAGCTCAGGATATTTTTTTTTCATTTATCAACATGTTTACTATTATTTTATGATTGTTTACATTACACCCAACACGATAACCTGCTTTATGTAGAGGCATTTCACATTCAGCGTGAAGTATTAGTTCATTTCGTGATTTACAGTAATCAACAAGAACAAAAATTATAAAAATCAAATGAAATAAGTGCATACCAACTGGTTCATGTTAGCTAAAGTAGTGCCAATATCAATAATACTTATATTGAATTGGAAAAAGTGTTCAGTAATATTAATAGCATGTCATGTCATCTATCAATTCAATATAAACCATACCATGCCATGCCACATAACAGATTATTAAACATTTACAAAAAACTTTGTTAGTATTAAGAACTAGACACAGTTTAGTAATAAACCAAATTAGAGCCATGGAAGGCCGCACACATTCAGGCATGCAAAACTACAATATAAAAAAAAACCTGCCTCATTCATATTCTTGTAAAATGATAATGATATGATTTTTGCTAGAATAAAAAAAATTAAGTATTTTGAATGTGCATGTAGTACATCCCGATCCTGTTATGTTTCTTTAATGGATCAACAATGATATCATGAGCAAAAAATAGCTGAGGTAAGTTAAGTAGATTTTTAGCTTGGGGAATAAAATTCCATTCCATGCCCATTCCTCATCTCATATTTAAAATTTGTGATGCGTATGCAACATCACGAATCGCATCATCGTCATCAGATTCATGTCTTATTAGTTGCTGGCTGGCAAGTTGTCGTTGTCGCTGTCATATTCATAATGTTTTACTAATGTTATGTAGACTCCTTTAGAAAAAAACTTAAAATGCATGAGTTTCTATTATGCCTCTCGGAGACTGCGTTATTATTACATAAAAAATTATACATTTTATAACAATATGCTCATGTTTTATTCTCTCGTACTTAAACTAACCACAGAATATCAAGTCAAGCGGATTCAAGTCACTTGTAAAATTTTGGGAATAATAATGAATGATGATTGCATGATCATGGTTCCTCCGCTGTGTGACCGAGACTGAGACGAGGGTGGCTCCACATCGACATCTTGGAGGAGGAAAAACATACATGCCTTGCATTTTAGTTTGGTTTAGCATTTTGTTTTTCTTGAGAAAACACCTTAGTCAAAAATTCGTATTTGGTTTTCTTTTCATTTCGATTTGATTACGCTCATCATCACCATGATCATCATCATCATGTATGTGGAGAATATTTTTACCATTAATCATTCATAAGCATGCCTCAAATAACCTTCACCTCAATTGCAAAAATTTTGAAATATGATTTGGTCTGATAAGATGGATGAATCAAGTATAAGCAGTTGTAAATGAGCGGTAATCTGGAGGAGCCACGAATAGTCAAGTCATGTCAAGAATGATTTAATTAATTGGCGGATGGAACATATGGCAGTACAAATTTGAGCAAGAAAGCATGATATGAAATGATAGGGTTAATTAATTAGTATTCGTGCGGAATTCCATTAGTAATTCCTGGCTGCCTGAGCAAAATGAAAAGACAGGATTATAATTAGAACCGTTACATGGAGAGTGAAGTTCTTTGAGATATGCGGACAAATATTTAGCCAATTCAATTCAGCAATATCTAATATTGACTGTACTTCAGCTTATCTGGCGACAGTGTCAATACCTAATAAAAACATGTAGAATCCGGGTAATCAAAGTCGCTGTCAATAAAACAAGTGCTTTTCGGAAAACCCGAGCCAATCGACAATCAGTAAATGTGGTTTGGTTTATTTGCAAAACAGTAAAGTAAAAAGTAATAGCATTCATAATGCATACTACTTGTAGGTTATAATTCCTGCCGAGTTCTTACCGAACATAGCAATCAAATGAGTAGGTACTCATATTATATTTATATCAAAGGACAATCAACCCATTTTTAATAAAACGTCAGAGATCCGGAAGTAAACATCCAAAAACCTAATCGGTTTGCCGTTTGATCTCTTTGATTGTACATGTACTTTTAGTCAACTTTTAGCAAAATAAGACGAAATTGTCGAAGTTGAAGTAAAGTTCACAATCAATCGCAAACAAAAACCTTTTCCCCACAGGGAAAAGTAGCTTGGTGAATAGACAATGATTGCAAACATTTTGGCCATGCATGACTACCAATTCTCGGTAGGACGCTCATTGCACAAACAAAGTAGCAAATAGCGCGACTTTTATCAACCCAGACTAAAGTATTGCCCTTCATTTATACGTAAATCTAACCCCATATTCAAGCTCCACAGAACCGTGAGATTGACAAAACTGTAAAAATGAGCCCTGTGAAACGGAGTAAAATGCAACACAACAACCTCGAGTAAATCCCAAAATGGCTTAATTCAGGGGGCAAAATACCACCACTATTGAAGCATTCATAATTGGCATCAATAGGCCACTTTTGAAACTTTGAAAGAAACTATGCTTGCCTATATGGTACTGACTATAGCAAAATAACAGTAGTTCAGGAAGTGATGCTACCGAAAAATAGTAACCACAAAACGACAAAACTCATCAAACATTTCCCATCAAATTAAATGATTGGTTGGTACTTTTGTGCCCACACTCAAAACTTGCTTCTTCAAAATTTTGAAGGCATAATTTGATCATGCATCCATGCATTTTCAGTTTTAATTACGAAATGATTACAAAACACATTTGCATAAGATTGGGTAAAGCATACAATATGGTCTACCTGTTGTTTCCTTCTCCACTAATCCCTCAACTTTACTCCCCACATGGAAGTCATCATCATTATCAATACTAGTTTCCAGAAGAACAGAAGCCCTTTTCTCTTCTAACTCATCATCTTCACTTGACAGATTTGGCAACTCATCCTCACTTCCCACAGGAGGGCTGGGAGGATCGTGTGAAGGTGGCGAATCCGAATCCAAATCCAAGTCGTCTTTGTCATTATCATGACTATGACTTAGGTCATCGACATCACTACTGTTACCCTCCTCCTGGTGCACTTTAGCATCAACATTAACACTTTTCGTCCTTTCATCATCATCGACATCATCATCGCCATTGTCATACACTGGTGAACACGGTCCCACAGGGCATGTTTCCGTCGGCAGATGTTCTACATTTACCTGCAAATTTTCATCTGTTTCATCCCATTTCACAGGATCATTGTGAGCTTCTGAATTCTGAACATTTACATTTACATTGTAATTATGCTCGTCATCATCTCCGTCAGCGCCACCGACATTAACATCTGCAATATCTACATCCCACGATATGAGTGGAGCACTATCAATATCAATGTCGCTTTTGCCATCATGAACATCATCATCACCATCATCACTATTCACGTGCAAAACTCCCTTCCCATTCTTCACCCAATTGCCCTCCTCCATCTTGGCAAATTTATGACTAGAATTACGATTACGATGACAGGATTCAAGGGCAAAGGAGTACTTTTGCGATTATGATTGATCTTTATGACTGCCACACATAGCACTTATTGTTTTTCGATCATAGGTTCAACAAATCAAATTGCTTAATTGCAACGAAACATTCACCTCTTGCCGAAGTAGTGGTATATGGAAGTACTTATCAAGTGCATATTTAGGCATCACATAATTCCTTGAGTTGTGGGCAATAAAAACCAAAGGTTTTTCAATTCGATCTCAGCTCATATCTGAGGATACATTTACAATTAGTCTGACCAGACCACACAATGGAATGGGATTCAATATAACCACAAAGCCATGAAATCCATCACCAACTGCACCCTAATGATAATGATGAAAGGTACTTTTTGGAGCTGTTAAAAAGTTCCCTTCCAACTTCAGCCAATTTTCATGTAAATTCCTACCATTAAACAATGGAAACGGAATGTGACGTGATATGCGTTATTTTGCACTTGAAAATTTTATCCAGACTAATGTAGCTCACTCAGTTGATCCCTCACTCATCATCATCTCATATCAAAGTTTTTGTTTTTATGCTGACTAGAAGAAAGATATCCAAATCCACAGGTATTATAATGATAATGATGACTTTGCACTATGTTGATGAAGTTCCCCCAAAAGATTTTTGCTCATTTTCTTCAGGTAAGTTATAAGTTGCTTTTGGTTCAATTCCAAAATCCCAAAAGAGAACAAAAGTGGTAAAAAGTTTTTAATGAGCAATGAAAAAAGATCAAGGAAACTTGCGGCGAATTACTTTTCGCACTTCCCTTTCATTAACAACTCAGCTCCAAATACGTTTATATTTGAGAACATGAAACATGACAGATCGCTCATCACACGTTTTTGCTGCACTAAAAGTTGACTAGGAACTGACTTCCAAATAATTTTTTTTCATGGATGGGACAGAGGCGGAATATAATCATAATCACGGCAACCTTTCAGTCAGTCCGACCAACAAATGAGTTGTGTTGTGAATGAATGACACAACATTTAAACAAAAGTGACGATATCATACTTTTGTTTGCAAAAAAATTCCTGTTCAGAGAGAACCCACTCTTGCCATTTGAGATAGTTAATCTGATATCACCACACCACCGACCAGGTTTCCTTTTCATCTGACTCAACCTTTGTAAACTTTGTTGGGTGTGCATATATTTATATCTTATTGCATATTTGGAGGATTACGATTACTTTGCGAATTGATGTTTGATCACTTTTGGTGAGCTCACATAATCGCACACAATCGGGATCATATCATATCGGGTCCCTCGTCTCATATATTCAACGTGGACATGGACAACGTAGAATTGTAAACGGCTTAAATTATTCGTTTTTTTTTGTCCCAATGTAAATAGGTAGAGTGAATGAATCACCATTCACCAATCACCCAAAGAAAAAAATATCTTTATATCTTACGAGTTACGATTAGCCAAATCATATCTCGCACACGTTACGTTTGCGCTAATCAACGTGTAGTTATCTAGTTCCAGTCGATGCGAGTTGGGGAGTCTTTTCCTCCTTTTTATTATCAAGGGAAAAATCGTCGCCAACACACTCATAGATAAAGAAACACATTTCAATCAATATCTCACCAAAAATGTGGTAACGTAACTCTAGATAACGAAGATACAAAATAATATGACCTATGACAGAGATGATTTGGATTGGGCCATGACTGAACGGGCGTTTTATTCCCAAGCACATTCACTACTGCACTAAATATATCTATTTGAGTTAGTTGTTAGCAGTTAGCACACGTTCAGTTCTAAGTATTTATTGAACTTTTTATGATGCATTTTATATTTATATTTATCCTTCAGATTTCCATTCCATGATAATGATGATGAGAGATGAGATGCAGGTTGCAAATGGTTCAGTAACATTGGTTAGGTCGTTGGGTGGCATTTTGCATCCCATTCAAAATGCAAAAATAGTATCCTCAACACAACCATAACCTGGTTCATTTCATTTTTATTCCCATTAACTCTATATTAAGTTGTCCATATTTTTTATTCAAAGGTGATCTTTTGAACTCCTACATGGATTGATATTGATGATGGGATTATACGGATAAGGATGATGGACTACACAAACACACACTCGTTGAGTTGGTTTTGGTTTAGAGGATAAGAGGCGAGGAGGTATGAAATGATTAAGATAAAGCTTGCTCTCCCCACACTTGGAATGGAACTCACTTGATTATGTTGACTTTGACAATAATGCAGAAAATGGCTAAAACAGATTTTCAAGTGTTATCTTTCTTCTCCTGCCATACTGCCATTTGCCATGTCCTAATAGAATTGATGGAGAGGTGTAAATGGAAGGTTTTTTTTTTCTGTGAGTGTATCTATATCATTAAGACTAGAGGACGATAATGATGACAGTGCATCATCATCAACATCATCGTCATGCATCACGACCTAATACACATATTAGGTTTTAGGCACAATAATATAAATATAGTCAAGTCAAGTGTCTCTCTGCCCACATGAGTTATAATGACAGTAGTTATAAAGGAGAGGAAAATAATTTACAACTCAGTTTTTCATGTCAGCTCGGTACACTAATAAGAAAGACAGTGATCTTAAATAGAGAAAAATATTTGCTCTCAGCTAATATAGTTGGTTTGAAACCTGGCTTTGGCTTTTGATTTTGGTTGTTTTGCTTGGACTACTACTGATCATGTTGCCAACTTGGTAATGGGGTTGATGATTCATTATCATTATGCAAAAAAAGAAGACCACAAAAGTAGCTTATTTGCTTAAAAATTGTTCACTTATTAATATTGGAAGGTGTTGTTTAGTTTATTTATGCTAAAATGCTAAAAGTATTGTTCAACTACAATCAAAGAATCTTGGCAGGTATTGTTCTTATTTTTTTTAGACATAGCTACATACATATTCTATTATTCGATGGGATGATCGTAAATAATATTTATCCTTTCAGACTCAGGGAGCCATTGTAAATTTTGGCAAATATGTAATTTTTGAGAGAGTTTTGAATCTATTTAAATTGCTTGTGTGGTTTGGTGATACTTGACTGGATGAAATGATCTTGGCAAAACTCAAACATAAAATGGGAGTTAATCATACTACTCGCCACTTATGTTCTTATGCATGTACTTGTTTAAGTAGTGCATAATTAATTCAGAACAATTATTCAGAACAAAGGGATTATCTCTTTCTACAAAATTTATTTTTCTTGGTTTGGTCGCATTGCTAATTTTTTTACGAGGACACCACCACCACGTCAGTAAGAAACCCACATCATATACTTATCTTATGATGACGACTGACGAGTATGACATGACTATGACTATGAGACAAAAACTTCCTCCGGCACTTTTTCCTCCGACAGGTAAATGACGAATATACAGAGATATTTTATGTGAATGTGAGGAGAACCAAAACGTGCGGCTCCATACAAATGGGTAATATTACCAAGTAGCCAGTCACCTATCAACTAGAATTCAGCAGTTTGCCAGTTTGTCTTAACTTTAGCTTTGTGCGAGTTCGTTGAAGGGAATGAGCTGAGTTGACTTGTGAAAGGCCCATATGAAATGAAATGATAATAATTATTATTGCACATCATATTAAGAGTGAATGTGTGGTAAAGCATAAATATATGGTGATGGCGATGTCAAATGATTCTCTTCTTTTTGCTACTTACTCAAACTGAGACTAATAAAGAAAATATTCATTTGTAGAAGAAACCCATCATCATGATCAGCATGTCACACGCCGCGTTGTAAATACGGTTGATAATCATACCATCACTATTGTATCATCGTATGGATGTAGTCATAGTCATCTTTATGATGGTGGTGGCGACGACGACGAGCAAGTATTGTCCTTAGTCAACATCAACATCAAATCAACGTGAACCTTTTTCTATTACCTCTGCAACCTGCAAGATATGGTTATATTATTCCCTTCTCCTCCTCCAACAATTGAATTGACAATATGATGGGGAGTGAGTTGAGACTGAGAATGTGACAAGTCAAGTACATGATACATGCTTATTATGATTATTATTGTTATTTTCGCCATATTGCATCATTCATGGTCTCACTCCACGGCTTGGGATGGGAATAAAAATCGTAATCGTAATGAAATGAAATGAAGAAAAGTGCATGTGGATGGACCACATAGGTAAGGTAATACTACAACACAACTACAGACAATCTTATGGATTGGACTGAACTACCTGTCTTGGCTTATGTCTCATGGACTGATGGTGAAGTTGAAGCCAAATCGCCTTCTCTTCTCTTTCATTTCATTGTCGATGATATTGCGATCCTCGTAGGATAAAATAATAATGAACTGCACTTTGGTCATGAACAAGTAATCAACTTCATTGAAAAAAAGTAGAAATAATAATAATAGACAGGTTTTTTAAAAAGTGATCTTCTAAATATGGAAGCATTCCTTGCAACGTTCTATAACAAGACGACTTATTACATGTCGAATTGTCGATGTTGATCATACAGATATGCCGAGGGATGGAGGCTTTGGAGCTTATGTAGTTATTTTGGATTGGAAGGAGCAAAAAAATTTTCTCATCCTTTTAATTCGGTCCCAATCATCTTCATCGCAATAAATACTCTCTCTTTCTTTCCCTTTATGTAACATTTAGAATATGCCTTTTGGGACAGACATGAGAGGATCTTTAAGCCTAAAAGGTTAAAACCGGTTAAAATTCCTTTTTTTTCTTTTGTCAAATTTTGGACAATATTTTTACTCCTCCATGTCGTGGGATTACTTTAAAAAGATGGGAAAATATCTGCAAAAAGCCCGAGCTAATGATAAGAAGGGAATGATGGCGTTAATGTACGTACTTATGTTACGATACGTATGTATGGATGGAGTTAATCTTCCTCGCAATTGGAAATTAGATATATAATCCTTTTAGTCAACTTACTCAAGGTTACGTCAGAACCAATATCTAACATCCAACCAACCACACACTTGTAAAGTGTATTGGCTTATGGCTTGACATTATTATTCCATTCTACAAATTGGCATTTGTAGGAACCTGACTACGACTTACTCACTTTCTACCTCGATGGAGGGGATTATTTACTTTGCAAAAAGGTTCTCTCTCCAATTATGTATGCTTGCTCATTGATAGATAGAGCAACAAGATAAATAAATATATTATTATCATTAGAGATTTTTTGGGAGCAAATTGGATTTCCATGCAAGTCAACTCAGAGATATGATATGGGGATGATAAATGTTTAGCTACAAGAGGTCAGACATGACTCATTTATTGAACAATTTAGGGAGATGAGATCCATACTGATGATAAAATAACCTTGTCCAGAAAATTTTGGTTGTCAAGTCCATCCTCCCTCCGTCCGTGCAAAGCAAACAAAGAAATAACCCATCTAACAAATGCCGTCCACCATCCCATTATTGCATTTCTGCCTATATTTATCTGAAAATTATTACATTTTTTGATTGCGGTCTAGTCGCAGGAGTTTTCCTCCTGCCAAATCAGTGTGTGTTTTCTTATGTACTGATTTTACCACAAAATTAGTTTTTTGACACCATTACAAACAAAAAAGGCTTATTATTAGCTAGTAAATGTCTCCCTGCACATATTTCAATTTCAGACAAAAGATAATTCCATATTCCATATATAAAAATATGGATAGATGTGATCTTATGATGTGGGTGTATTTCAATTCAATCTCGTCTAGGTCCTCTGGACTGGATCGAAGCGGCGGCATTTTTTCTTCCCCTCGTGAAAAACAAATTATCTTATTTGATCTTATGCACAAGCACGATTATTACCTCGTTGCTTTCAGACCTCAGTGGGATGACATGATAGCAGAGGAAAAAAATTTCCGCGAAAGGGAATAAATAAGTTATAGTTATAGTCACTGATTAGCACGTCATTTTTATATGTGCAAAAAAAAAGTCAAGCCAAGCCTCAATGAATTTCACTTTGGGGATTGGATGTGATGGAAGGCCTAGGCCTAGTTTAGTAATAAGTAGGAAATTAGTGGCTTTGGGTCTTGAATAAATATGACTTTAGTTTTAATATCCTTATTATTTACTTGATTTTGAATCTCTATCTAATTAAGAATGCATCCACATGTTCTTCTAAACTGTTGATTTCAGATTGGGGAAACAACCGTGTACTTGCATAAATAGAGTGGATAATGATAATGAATTATATTACGATGATGATGATTGACGAGAAGCTCCGACTTACAAATAGCTACTGCTACCTTTTGTCCTTCAAAATTGCCACTGGCAGGGATAGTAAATTAAAGGAGTAAAACCTTAAAACTCCAATTAGCATAAATAAAGCTAGTGACATATGTGGGCATGAAGTATTAGATCATTAGCATCATAAGTGTAATATAACTTAAGCTGTGTCACACAGTAATCACAATCATAATCAAATCCACATTACCCATATTGACAGTGATTCACATAAAGCAGAATAGCAAAAATCGTTTTTTTTCTGCTAGTTAGTTATGTATACCAATTATATAGCATTTATTCCCCGCAATAAAACAATGAACTGAAGGATATGATATGGCATAAACCTTGCAGTGTACCTGAGCTTGATAATTAGTTCGTGATGAAGTAGGTATTAAAGTTGTTAGAATGCGACTAGTAGTGAAATGAGTACATCGTCATTTGCCAGGCAGAGACAGGTTACGTTTGCGTTTGTTTGCATCTATTTTGGAAAGGTACCGTTACCACTATTTACATTGCGTACACTTAAACAGTATTTATGTCTATCCCTTTGCCGTTGCCTATAAAGGACATATTAAATGAAGAATGCAAGTGACGTCGACGTGACAGAGCACACACCTTGGAAATCTTTATCGCCAAGTTGCACCCATATAAATCACTTGATTATCATATAATTCTTGATGGGAGTTTTCTTTACTATCCAGTTTCAATCGCAATTTTACTACATCGCATATCATATTCGAGTTATAGTGATGATCCAGTATTTAAATATAATCCAAGCTATAGCTAATAAGCTAATGTTTTATGTATGAATATTTTGTAGGTGGAAAAAGTCACAAGAAGGAGGAAGGTCAACTTTAAAACTTCGGCAATTTTGTTTTAATCTCATTCTCGACCGAGCAGAGAACAATATGGCATGCTATGCTAAAGCAATCGTGTCGTAAACAAGCTTTGTTCCCGATCCTGAGTCATAAATTTATTATTTATTTATTTAGATAATCACGCTGATATTGGAATGGGAGGGTTTTAAATATCATAAAAATAAAAATTAAGCATTCCAGTTTGAAACTTTGTATAGCCCTCATAATAATAAAGATATATATTCCATTCAATTCACTTTTTTATGGTGACCATCCATAAAGATCTTAACTTAAGTAGCCAATTGAATTGAAAACTAGTCAGCTTTAGTAAATTGACTAATCCTTTGATTCGAAGCATAAATGAATGGCGTATTGGCGTACTTCACAAATCATATTATTTCATTTCCTTAAATCAAAAGGCAATAGAAACATGAATCGGTAAGACCAACTCAGCTCACCAAAATGCTGCTGGCAATCGAATCCAATCTCAAACTGATTCAAACTTTTTAACCCTTTCCATTGTATATCGGTACATAAAAACAGCTATCTGCATCTGCATACCAGTGATAATAGGTGCTTAATAAACGATTCACTACAAATGACGGAATAAGATTAAATCTATTCGCACACAAAACAATATATCTGACATCGCCCTTGAAATTTTAGGGACCTCACAACAGTTGACTCTGACTCTCCACTCGTCAACATGATAACTTTGAAGAGTGGAGAAGTTCTTGAAGTTGTAAAAACGATATAATTCTCTAATTCATTAATAATAATCATCACTAATGATTAAAAAATTCCTGATTATATTTTTTCTCTCTCCAAAATCATTTGTAACTTCTCTCAACATAGCTGCATGCACTCATGCAATTGCAAGCAAAAATGAGCATTAATCGAAGAACAAAAAATGGACAAAAGAATTTTGATAGAAAACTTTGTTGTGGAGAAGTGAGAAATTGTTAGAAATGCCAACAACAAAAAAAATATTTTGCCAAGCCAAGCATATATTTTTCTTCTTTCAAGAGTTGCAAGAAGGGAATGTGTGGCCGGGAGGGATATGATGTACGAAGTGGAAAGAAACCACATAAGTAAGAAATGTATGGATAATTCCTCATCAAAGACTGGTAGTTGTCCGCATACCGAACCAATGCTCGTAAAAATTATTATAAGTTATGAGCTTTTTCTTCATAGAACTTATGTAACTTTTACGCACTTTCCAGTTCCTCGTTTCTCATATATGAAATGATGAATATCTTGCTGTATATGATCACATCATATCCATTAGAGAAAAAAATGACTTTGTTTCGTCATCCTCAGAACCCCCCATAAAATATATCAGTTATTGATGTATTTTTTAAGTGAGGAATGTTTCGAAATGATCTCATGCTGCTTTTGCGGTATGTCATTCTTCGAACGGATTTCCCTGAGGAATGTGCATTGTTGAATTGTTTGTTGAGAAAGAAGTTTTTAACCTTGAGAAGAAAGCCAAAAGCAAAAGCATATTATTTTGCTTTCCCTTTTATCTGTATTCTGTGGGAGCTGATGGTGAGATACAAAACAACAACATCATTTGATAGCCAATAAGTAATGTAATTCTTCTTTTGAAATCCGACATCGTCAATAAGATGGGATGAGAACTGAATGAGAATTGAAATGAACCAGAACCAACGAGGTCAATAACAAATCAGTTGGATGGGGAACCTCCATGACATGAAGAACAGTTTGGCTTTATTGGCTCCTCATGAATGATATGATGATGATGATAATGTACGGTCCGGAATGCAGAAAAATAAAAGGAAAAAAATTATATCATGATGATCCGATCCATCCTCCATTATAGTTGCTTAATATCCCGTAAATTCATCAGAAAAGTATAAACCATCAACCATCCCATTCTTCAATCCTCAGCCTCTCATCTTGTCTTTCTCAATTCCATATCATTTCTCGAACAAAAAATGGCATGTGCCGACTAGGACTACTTCAACTTTCCTTTCATATAGTTAGTTTGAATGTTTGAATATCAACAATAAAATTCGAGATTATTCACACAGACAGACACATCCCATGTCCCGAACATTTGACCAATTATACAAGGAAAATGGGAAGGTCCCCGACAACCACTTTACACAAAAATGTGGATGACGACATTTTATTAAGTACTCACTCAGCCAGATTGAAAAGCAACTGGATAATGTTTCTTGATAGTTTAACGTTCATTACCTCCCTCCCTGCCTACCTCCGCGTGAGGATACATTTTTAAAATCTCTTCTTATGTGATATGGTATGGTATGTGATAGAAACCAGTTCATATGTAAGTTGGATTTTAAATTCTTAATGATAACTATTTCAGACACATGAACATAGTCTGTAAAGAAAATATTTGCCAGAACAGACCCATTGACCATCAGAGCAAAAACATTAAATGATGATCAAGTTGAGGATGAGCATCGGCCTCATGATCATCATCATTATCGTCAACAACCTCGTCTTCAATATCGTAAAGTCAACGAGGATCTCAACTGACTGATGATGAACACCCAGAATTCGAAATATAAAATGTTTTATATTTGATTATCCTTTATAAGTCTTGTTTAATAAGCCGTATTATAGTGTACCGTCCATAAAAAAACTGACATTGACACGTCTTTTTTGCCATATAGACAGCGATGAAGACGACCAAGATGATGATGATGATCCTGTTATTCTCTTGTGATTAGACAAACATGCATAAGTACAGTATCAGCATCATAACAGCTTAAATTGAATGTATTATTGTAAATCTGAGCTTGTGTGTGTATTTTAGAAGCAGACAAATTCCTCAATTACATTGAACAGTAAAAAATCAAAATGATTGCTTTAACACACACACCTTCTGCATACTTATGATGTTCAAGTCAATTATCCAACAGGACATGGACATTACATTTGCATGGATGGCGAAAAATTATCATTATATTCGGTCTTCTTGGGCTTTTGCGACTATGATTCAATCCAGGAGGGAAGGGGAGTGCAGCATTTTTGTATGCATAGCAGATACTTTGTATGAATTTCTAATGCAATAAAAATGCATCCTGCTTTTATAGCTTGATCAACATTATCATCTTGATGGTCATCTTAACATTTTTAAATGGTTATGGTATGCAAACGAAATTCACTTGGTGTCCGGTGCGGGTTTTGACTTTGGCTTCAAATGAAATGGAATTAAGCTTTGTACGGTAATTTCTTCATTTCATTCCATTTCATGATTTCATACACCGTACATTCGGCCAAAATAAAATTTTGTTCAGTAAACAATGAAATGAGTAACTTGATACTTATATCAACTCGTGGAATATCAATTCTGATAGATACTCTTCTTGGGCCTCATCAAGGCATCAAGCCAGCCAAGTCCAAGAAGGATCGAAGATGAATGCCCAGTCTAATGACATGATAGCGATGAAACACACGACGAGCACATCATCTCACATCATCCTCCATCCGACCACGAATGAATATTTTTTAATAGAATGACTTTGATTTCTTATGACATTCTGGCAGATCTATAGAAATGTGTCCTTTTGTTGGACTAATGTGTGCAACGCAACTTTACCACGAGAATATATTATTTAAGATAGATGTGGCCTTTACTCATGAAGGAATCATCTCCCATTGTCAGTGCCATGCCAGGCCAGAAATATCTGAAAAAAAATGCAGATATCTGCAGCTTAACAATTCATGTACGAAGTACAATTACAAATGCAACGTACATAATTCTAATCCTGATCTGAAGGAACAAGTGCATAAAATAAGGTGGCTACAGACAAAAACTGTGACACTGGTCTAGAATATGAAATGAGGTGGGATGAAGATGAATGTGTGAGTATATCTATATCCCTTTTTTTATTACACTTCTTCTTCTGAAGAAGTGAATTGAAGTGAGTGACTCTCACAAATCTCACGACTGGGACTCGGCTGGGATCAATCATGATAATGATAAAACTATGAGATAGGCTAATGGATCTCATTTGATGAGGCGAAACAGGTGTTACAGAGCTGCTCCCATTGTGACTTGAGTTGAGTTACATTAAGAGTCAGGTAGGATAAAAGTATACGTTTTGATATATATCTCATAACAATAACACTTTTATTACTATAATCGTTTTTATTTTGCCATCATGTCAGGATCATGAGTCGTCTCCAATAACAGGAGGTACTGTAAGTAGTACAAGCCAGGCCAAAACCAAGCCAATGTCTTCCCTGACTGAAGCTGATGATGACAAAGCATGCCTTTGTTTCGCTAAGGGCATTATTATAATTTTTTTTTACTATGACTGCCTCCATAATATATTAACTGAACCGATAAACCGAAGGAATCGAATCGAATGATAACCAAGCAGAAGCATGTCAGCACCTAAATTACATGGCAGGAGTAGCAACCAACCGTATTTAATCTCCAATGAGAATGATACAGTTCATTTGAGAAGAGTTAAAATCGTAACTGGTAGTTATCATGGGACTTGGTGTGGGTACTCAAGTACCTTATTTCCATATTATATCCCTCTTGATTTGATTTTGATCCTTCCCCATCATTTGTAAATTTTACAATGATATAATTGACAAGAGTCTGCTGCTTACGCACTTGTCGTAATATGAACTATTTTCAACTTCAGGGTTTCGAGTTGATGATGATGAAGATGATGATGTGCCTGAGAATGAGAATCGACTGAAAATGAATATACCTAAATGTGTGCGTGTGAAGAGAACTTTTAAAAAGTGGACTATCTGCATTTCATAGTCACATCATAATATACTTACGCATATACCTAAGTGCGTGTACTCATTGATCTCTCTCCCTCAACTTTATATTCATTCCTGAGAAGTTGGGAAGATAACTTGCTTCCCTGAGCTTATCGTTAGTACTCAAATTCAAATCATATCTTGCTCTTCTTATTACGATTTTTACCACTTGCTTGCCACTTCCATCCACTGTATATGGCAGTTTGTTAGTCAGACAAGGGAAAAAAACTGACTGGCTGAATTCAAACAGTCAACGAGAGTAGCTAAAAAAGGATAATAAATAATAACAGTAATGATATGATGATGGCAGCTCTAAACTCTAGACCAGACCAAGCCAGGCCAGGTTCCTCTTTTAGCAGAATAGTATTTGTAAGTGTAACAAAACAACAATGCATCATATCATGATCATCATCTTCGTCATAATTTTCTGTAGTAAATAACAACGAGGTTCAATTTTCAAGGCACATCATCTACTACTAGCAAGGCTTTCATATGGGATGTATCTAAATTCTGAATTCTGAAGCCTTCCACATGTCCGAAGCAGTCATTGTCAATTAACTATGCTGTTCTAAAGAAGATAATAACACAATATACTACTTATATAGAATTGGAGTAGGTAGCTCTATTTTTTTTATCGAATCGACTGATACAATCAGGAGAGTAGTCAACTACATTAATTGCATGTACAATTTTCTCCACTCTTAGCTCTCCACTCCACGCATATAAAACATTTTTTTACAATGTGTACTTACGTACATATTACAATACAATGCAATTTCAGTTGTTATCCTTGCATTATTGCCACCTTTAATATGTGCTGGTTTACTCATCGGGATTATGTTCTTATTAAGCTTTTGCACCACCGCCACCGCCACCATCTCCATCCGCCATTTATTGCCCGGCCGAGGACAGGAGGACATGAATTCATTTGATCTGAGTTTAATGGTTTGATTATGATATGATATGGTATTCGTATTTCGTATTCGCGCATGTCTATTTTTGGGAGGCATGAATAAAATAATGAAACGTGATTGAATAATTTAATAAAATGTATCAAATCTATCAAGTCAAGTCTCTCTCTGGCATATGTCATCTCATACATCTTGATGATGTTGATGTGGATGCATGAAGCTAGAGCAATTGGCGAAAACTAAGGATGCACGCATAAGTAAACCCGGGGATTGAACAAGGAGAAAATATTTGACAAAGACATTCTAGACGATTGGCATGCGCTGACGATGATAAAAGAAATAAAATGATTACCTGCATAAGTATAACTTAAAGATTTTGTTACCATTTCTCTTGAAGGAATAAGCAATGTTGAGTGTATCAAATAAAGCATTTCATCTTGCACAAGTCTGCGGAATGCAGTCAATCTCATCCAGATTTAGACCCTAGCCATGTTTGGGGGTTGCAAGGCCTATGTTTGCATTGTCGAACAGGTATATAGTCTGTCATTTCCATTAATAATGATCAGAAACAGTTGGATTGAATGACGTGAGGAGGCGATCTTAAAGAGCTCTGCTTTATTTAAAACTTCTTGCCTTATTTTTATTCTGCAAGCAGAGGTGAAACTTTCATATTACATGTTTTAAAAAATCACTTAAAGACTGTGCCTGAGCATCCTCAGACGAGAATGAGAGAAATGTTCAAATTCGGGAGAACTAAATATCAACTTTTTTAAAGCTAAATAGACAGACAGACAAAAGGCATAAATCCCGACCCGACCCAAGGTAATTCTAAAATAACCTACAATATGGCCGGTTGACTGAACTGAAGTGGCTGAAGCTGTGGCAGACGCAGACAACTTGGAGTTCTCTTATGGTGGTATGTTGGCTTGCTTATCTTAAGTCAACAAGGAATACTAATAGCCATGTTAAAATACTAAAAACGGGTTATTAGCAGCGGGTATATAAGATAACAGCTAACAATAGAGCTGACAATAAGTATATTTCAGTCGGGATGAACCGAAAGCCAAACCAAGAATGTCTAAAAGTGTTTGTTTGTCCCCATCCTCTGCATTATTATTTGAAATGCAGACTGCATAAATATTTGCTAATGATATTTAAGATTTAAGCCAGAAGTATGGTCTAAAGTGCATCCTAAGTACCCATGCAGATTTGTATGTATTTACCATGTTATGATATTTTTAAATCCAGCCAGAGCCAAGGACTTAAGATATTTGCATTTCATTGGGGTAGGTGGGTAGGTACATGGCTGCTTTGGTGTAAAATTAATGAAATTTTAATGCATGTTCTTAATGGGACAGATATTAAAATACTCGACAGAAATCGTGATGGATGTTGGCCATTTAAGCGCAGCGGTGGTCGTGATTTCGCATATAAAAAGCCGACATCCACCATCCATCCCATTCATTCCCCAGTTCACAATTCGCATTTCACATTCACATCCCCTCGTGAACTACGAAACCTTGTTTCTTTGAACCAACAACCAACCAGTAAGTAAGTCGACAGTAATGAAATTTTGTTTCCGTTTGCTATTAAGGGGAGAAAAAATTAGGGACGAAAGCTAAAGATAAAATGAACTTGGACCATAAATGAAATCCCCTTTTCTTAAAGATGAGCTCCCCTGAAGAATACAAATTACCGTATCGTGAGGACATACTGAGGAGATGAAAATTAAGACAAAAAATATATCCCGTCCGAGCTATTGACACGGTTGTCAAATGGAAAATGCAAATGCAATGCAGCACAGCATTGGTATTATGTAGCAAATGGAACGGATCCCAGTATTAAGTCCGTTTCTTTTGAAAGGAAAAAATTTGGCAAAATAGATTTCCCCACTTGGAGGCAACTTCATCACTTTCATTAGAAAAGAAAGACGTTCGCGTTATTGAGGGCCAATAATTTATGCATTATCAACACATCATAATCAATGTCGCGCATTGTTTCCTTTTGAGACACGTTCAAGGTGGTATTTGGACTAGTCACGATATTACTCATTTTTGTTAAAGAATTTATTCCGTGTTGACAAAATGACAAAATTTCATATTACTGTCATGTCATAGCCATCATGGTGATCATGATTCATGATAAAGAAATGAGAATTGAAGAAGGGACGACTTGACGTGCTACGCATGCATTCTAAATTCTAGTAAAAAAAGGAACACGCATTAAATTTTCATTTTGCATCCTCCAAAAAATTCGAATGCGACCCAGTCCATGTGTGTGCAATCAAAATGTTCGTGTAGTTGAAACAATATGGACACATGATGGGGTAATGATAAAGCAACTCAAGAAGCAAAAAGAAAGTCAACGTGACGCAAATGACCGCCTGACCATTTCAAAATCTATTCTCATTATAATTATGTTTGTTTTACAAGCAGATTTACAATGTCGATTCTTCGTCAGTTCTGATAATATCGATATCAATTTCTCAAATTTTGGATTTGTATATTATTACTTTCACATTATCAACAAGATATCTCGTTCTCCCTGTCAGTTTAAACTGGGCATCATCATCTCATCACAAATGTTTGATCTGATTTCATTCATAACACTTGAAGTCTGTGCATGAACTACTGAAACAGAACTTCAAAGTTGTATTAGAATCTGACAAGATAATTAGCACATCATTCCACCCTTTGGCAGCCTTGCAATAAGTAAAAAGTAAGTAAAGGAAGATTCACTGACATGAATATGATTATGATGTGATGTGATATGATGATAGTGTCAAAGGAACTAGGCATTATTACCGGATGATATCATCATTTTCCTTTCTTTCAGACTTTTTCACGAAAATGCGATAAACAGAAATAACTAGGTCAAGTTAATTCCTCCTGCCTATGCACGACATGTGTGAGAATGGATTTCTCCCGTCAATTTTTTGATGGAGGATAGGATGGCCACGGCTAATCAACAACCTTTCGTTCATCTCATTTCATCTGAATACTTCAACAACTATTTTATCAAATAGATAGGTAATTAGATATATGCCAATATGTTTGAAACTGGCAGTTTCACTCACAATTTCTTTCAACTTCTTCGTAAACCCTGACTTTCTTCTCATCACTTTTAAGTTGAGTTGAAAGAAAGATGATAATATAATCAAGTTCAATATGAACCATTATGAACTCAAATCAGATCAGATTATCAACTGCCAAAAGGTATTGATACGCAAATTTTCTCGTATGGTTAGCAAAATTAGAGAAGATATGAATTGGCTCAATATCCAATGACGTGTTGGAAAAGATCAGGAGCATTGACCAGGAAGAACGTGAAGCAATAATAATAAAATCCAAACTTCTACAAAAGATTATTCAAAATTGTTTTCTTGTATTTGAAATAGGATAAATATGCGGTGGGTGTATTTCCCACAGATCAAGTAGATCTTTTCAAGATCATTTGCTGCCATCCCTGATACGATCCCCAATCTTAATAAGCTTCGAACTAATTTATTTAGTTGGAAAATACACATAATAATAACTCCCAATTATTTATATGCCAAGAACTAATTAATTAAAAACAAAACCGTGCATAAGCAGCCGTCCCAAAGAAAAAGAAGAAAATTTTATGGGCACATTCGATCTTGGCATGGCATAAGTGACGGTTTGAATGGCAAGTGCCAACAGGACCAGATAATTTGCCAATAAATTTTCGCTTCGGCAGAAGAGGTACCAAAACGAGCGATATGAGTAGAAGGACAAGGATACGCATTGGCAATATGCAAAAATCATGAAAATAAATGGAAAATTATTCACCATCACTATCATTAGTGTACAGTCAATCCATTCATCAAGATTTCAACTTGTTGACCAGTACCAATACCTGATTCTTTGATCCCATTGTAACAACTCTCATCTTCTCAGATATAAATTGCTTTCTAGTTCCACTCCTAAAATCACCCCTGCGAATACAATGCAATATCTCAAAAGTCATCATCGTCCATTCCAGAAGAGCAAAACAATGCACGTACTTATAAATACATATTTTCATTCATTTTTCTTCATGGTCAGTTAATAACATTCATTCACAATTTTTTTACCGAATATGGCAAGAAGAAGATAACAACCATTTTAGTTAGCTCTGCTAGAAAAATCCTGCAAAAATATTAGCTGGTTCATAAGCCCCAAGTTCATTATCTGCAACCAACCAGCCAAACAAATTGTTTGCATTTTTTTAATCCAGCCGCACGTTTTTCTACCTTCAATTTCATCCACCTTTGCCTATGCCTCTTCTTAGATTTTATTATAGCTTCATTGTTTTTTTCTCTCTCTGACGATCCCAAACTTTCATAGTTTTTGCCGTTTTTTTTATTTTTCGCAAAATTATGCAAACTACATGGTTCTTATTCTGTAAAGATGATGATGAGGGGTTCTGTTGTAATATGTTCTTAATTTCATTCGGGAGTTAGCAATCTCTCTCTGGCTAAGGCTTTGGCAAGTTCAATATCATCATAAAATAATCATCATCACCACCACCATTCCACCACCACTGTAATAACCATTTCATTCATCTTTCAACGAAATTATCTACCCGTAAATCTTCCGAAAAAAATAACTGCTAATGCTGCATTTTTTTTAGCTTTTCGCAGATTGGCCAGAATCATAATCACAAAGAGAGAGGGAAAGGTATATTAAATGATAATACCCATTCATTCTCATTTGGGAGCCCAACCCAAGTTGTATGTAATTTCATTTATTATTTTTCGGGTCCGGTAGTCTTGTTCCACTTGGTTTAGTAGGTACTTTAATACTTTACCTGAGGGCAAACGTGACAAAATCATCCAAACAAGGAAGGATGATGTTTGAGGAGATCTAATATGGAATGAGACATAATATGATGGTCCCTTTCTGTAAATATCTAGTTTCAATTTCGTGCAACTTCACTTAATTTATCTTTGCGAAAATAAATTGTCCCTCTCGGTAAAAGTAAGTTAGATATCAGAAACAACAAAAATATGACAAATATCTAATTCTAAATTTCAGCACAATAAATTCATTCAGGTCAAGTGCCCCGAAATCTGAAATCATGAAAGAGATATACATTGTTTTTGTTACAGGGATGATTGATCCCGCTCATCGTCTTTAAGATTCGCTTCGCCAATTCAGCAATATGTGCCAAATGTCATAGATCACTTAAGTGCAGTTACACATGCCTTATATGCATCGTATTGACATAGCCAAGACACGCATGCATTTTTGTTTCAAACCACCTGCGGTTATTTTCTCTCAGGCTGGGACTAAAACTGATTCATTTCCGGATTGCATTAGTCATTTGAAACTATTTTTTATAAGGAATTGCAAACAACCTTATATGCATTTGTAACAATGTACCTGTCCCTTTTTCGTTGTTATCAGCTTGTAAATAGCAGAATCAACAGGTAAATAAACTGGTGCATTCCACGACTAAAAATTGTAACCGCAACAAATGATGATCATCATCATGCCAATTTTGTATGGAGGTCGGTCAAAGAATCATCATATCATAGCATAGTTTGTCATTCGGTCATGTCATTCGTGTCTTCGAATTTCTCAGTTGATCCCTAAAGTGCACGTTTATCTTGGTGGATCCATATCACTCTTCTTGTTCGAGTAAGAAGTATTTGTACAGATATGAGAGAGCTCATAGAACGCTCATCATTAATTTATACCTTTGTCTGTTTGATTTAATCTGTTTCTCTCTTGCAATTTTTGAAATTGCAACGTCTGAAACGTTAATATCTACTTATACGTAACTTACTGACTAAAGAGGTTAAAGATCTACATATAGCACTGAATTTCGGAATATAAATAATTTGTGTAAAGATATTTAACTCATACGCTGCACCGCATTAGAATCACGACCCTGCAATCATAATGATGAGATGAGATGAATAAACCACTTCATTTTATTAAGTGCCATTAACCAAGCCATATCACTATTTTACCCTTCTTTGTCTCTGACAACGACAACAGAGCAAAAGGGTGGTGAGTGGTGAGCATGAGCAGTCAGCTCGACGAGTGCTATTCTGACTGTTTTAGATTCTATATCCCCTTCCCTTAATAAACAAGGCAATTGTCAAATTTTCAACTAAATAGTCATGAACTCATGAGTCATGAAGCTCGTGAACTAATCAAACCACAAGCCGAAGCCGTGCTTTTAATTCCCAACTTGTTTTGTTTTGTCTCCTATTTTGTTGCATAATTTATAAAATATTTTCGATAATTAACAGTTTTCTTGTTAAAATTGGAGACAGCCAGGCACCAAAGGGGCATGCACTTTACTAAAAACAAAAGCTCATTAGATTCCAATAATAAATAATTGCTCATTTATCTTCTACTTGATCATGAAACCAATAATATTTAAGTTTTATGAAGGCATTCATGTAAATTACACATAGGTACATTATCATGATAAGATAACTAGTGGGATGTGGAAGGATTTGATTGATAGGCAAGCTAGTGAAAGCATAAATCCATATACCTACATTTACATATATGCTTCATGTACTGGAGTACATGAGTTCAATTCATAGCAGAACAAAAACTATTTAGCAATTTGACTTCTTACACCCCTTAAGTGGGCTCACATTATCTATTGGTTGGTACACATGTAATCTAAACGTGATAATGATAAACGATAATAGTTGACTAGTTAGGTACGCCAATTACTTGAAACTTGGCAAATCTATTCAGATTTAAAAAAAAGTTATATCTATTTAGAAAATGAATTTGCTGCTGAGCTATGAGCTATTACTATTACTCAAAAAAATATATCGAGAGTTTGAGCCAAAAAATTCTTCACATTTAGGGATAATTAGCGTATATCTTATTTATGAATCACCATTGCAAATGAGAAAATAGCTTGAAAAAAAAAATGCTAAAGACTAACGATAAGAGTTATAGTGTTCTAAGTACTTGCAAATAAATTACAACTTGGTGCACACAGGTAGAGTTCATATGCATTAATGCATTAAATCTTTTTTCCTTGCTGTTGTTGTAAATGGGGGAAGGCACTAGCCTCTAATACTACATTCTTACATAAATTACATAATGAAATTCCAATGCATGCATGAATGTGCAGAACAAGCCATGGCAGACAGATGCTAAAAAGGTGCATAAACACATTCTCGTTATTCTTAATATGGAATGTGCGGGGTTTGCTAGTCAGTTGGCAGTCATACAACATTCCCAGATTTGCTATTATGATTAAATTTACATTGCATTATCAATATCACATATAAAGAGAGCTTTCATCCTGTTATAAAAGGTTATTTGCTTTAGATGAAATATTGAAATTGAACACAAAAACGGTTTCATAATTAAGTATGAGAGGGAGATATAATGCAAGAAAGGGAAGCTTCCCGTTTTATCTTTTATCATATAAAAAATTTATATAAATAAATAAGCTGTGTAGAAAGCGGATGAAATTATGTTTTTTTATGATGTATAACATAATTGTGACTAGATTATATTTATTTTAGAATGGCCTGGCATGCAGGATATTTGCAGGCATGGTATGGCTTTGACCTAACAAAGGATAAACTTTGCCTTTTAGACAATAGGCTTGAGTTGAACTGAACTGAACTGAGCTGGTTTTATTGAAAGGTAAGGCAAGGTTCTATTTTCGTTTCTAGTTCAAGTTATTTTTTTCATATTCATCACCTTTCTAATAGGTTTGGCTTGGTTAATAGAATTTAGATGACAATGGAAACATGTTAATGAAAGCACGGAAGCGGAGGAAATGTTTAGTTTACATTAGCAGATCAGATATGATGTAGGTAATTATGGTTTTTGCTAGTTATCTTCAAGAATTTTTATTAAATTAAATAACATGCGCATTTTTGTTGCGGGTTGAGACATTTAATGGAGGAGAAAACAAACAACGTGTACTAGTCAAATAGGTATAAGCTGGTATGAGTAATAAAAAAATATAGCAATTGCATTGCAAGACTAGTTCTGCTACTTGATTCTGACGAGGTATAAATCATCTTTTTCCTATTTTGTCGTCAGCTTGCAGTTTAGAACTGGATTTACAGTCTCCTCCTTGTAATCATTGTTACATAGGTAGACAAAGTTAAGTTAACAATTACCTAACAAGAAATGAAATGGATTTAGATAAGTGCCTGTCCTTTGATTGTGATTATTGTCATGTGTAAAAAGTCATTACATTCTCTGCAAGTATTTTAAAGAGTATCGGCAATTTCTTCCGCTTCCTTTTCCTTTCTCCATAATAATGGAAAAAGGAGATTAGTTGTTCGTCAAGTTTCTTTACGTAATGTGCTTAGTAGAATAAGATGATGCTCTTGGATAATACTTATAGAGGGGCAAGGACTTTGGTCTTGATGGCTTTATGTAACATAGCCATAGCCAAAGCCAGATTCAGCCAATTGCAAGGGCAAAGATGTAATAAAGCGATCTACAATAAAAAACTATTGGGAGCAGACAGGGCGGTTCCCCAATCGCATAATAAGCTCTTCATTTCACACTTGTACTGATGTGTAGCAGTTTTGAGTTTGAGCATGAACTAATTTAGTTACATAGTCATAGTCAGTTGCCAGAGCTCGTTGAAGGGTGGATTGGGTTTAACTCCTTAAATAGAGGAGAGTAAAATATTCTAAATTTTTAAAATAGCTTCACTTTCAATCATTCAAAACAAATTTTTCGGTTCTTGGATACAAATCATCTTTGTTGCCTTTCAGTTAAGCAAACCATACATCTATGATACACATACTAGTGGGGATTGAATCAAAAAAAAAATTAGGCACTGCGGCTTACCATTAGCAATTTCCTCCCGTCATACCTATGCCATGCCTATTCATTTGTATTGACAAACTTCAACTGACAACGTTCGTACTCTCAATTATATTGCTCAGGTAGTTTGACTGATACGATACATGAGCTGGCTATCGGACGGAACCGGATGCTTTTTAATCAATAAGATTACCATCATATCATGGTTCCGGAGATCTCCCGCGATAACCGCAAACAATGCGATGCGCAAAGTTCAATGATTTTAATTTCATTTCTGATTCTGATGTCTAGTCATATTTTTTCCTAATAATTTATCTCCATACCGTATAATAACAATGCAATGAACCAAGTTGACATTGACAATGTAAATTCTACCCGAGTGAGTAACAATGATGACATGAAATTGAAACAATAACACAAAATGACATTTTATTGGTTACACATACCCACAATGGCCACAATATAATGAATCATGATACTCGTGAAATTGTTTGGTATATCGTGTCATGATGTGTGATCAGATCGAAGGATGGATGCTCATAAATATTATGATGATTTTGAATAGGAAATGGAACCACTCTGTCTATTGACGTGGTCAATAAAGGGTGATGCTACATAGCTTATTAAACAAATATGATAATAGGTAACAAGTTTACTTCCATCCATTTCATGATTTCATAGTAAAATTGTGAATATGCATTTTACTTAAGTTTCCATCCTGCATTTTCCTGTTGCATCATCATCACCATCATCATTACCGTCCTCATCCTGAAATACTCTACCACATTATTTTGATAGTGAGATGAGATCAGATTTCATTTGAAATCTGAGGCATTATATGGCAGTTACCACTAAATGAGCCCCACAGATGAAACGGTCAGACAAGCTATTTTTTTCACAGATAAAAGTGATGATAAGCATTTTTCCTCCGAAACTTGTTGAGCGATGACAGTCACTAAAAGAGTATGGAATGGATATAAAAAACGTACGTAATAAAACAGTAGTTTTTTATCCCAAAAAATATTTCTCTTGAATGAGTAGTATCAAAATACATTTTTCTTTTCAACAACTTTTCCATCTCTAGCCCAATGCAGTGGATGATAATGATGATGATCATGATGACAATGGGGATAAATTTTAGAGATAAGCCTTTAGTGAAATTACTACTGTGGCTGGCTCTACAGACTCCTGGTGCATTCCAAATTCCAACACAAAATTTATATATTTCCGCATATTAATATAGCTATGTGTAGTTTTTATAATTTTGTATGGAATGTGATACATCGTCATGATCATCATCATGATCATAGTTAAACAGTTAAACAAAAGACCAGTGTGAATCATAACGCTTATTAAAATCCGAATAATATTATGCACATCATCAAACTAGAATAGAAAGGAAATACTTTGAAAAATTCTTCCTTTGCCTTAAGACAAGTCTTCTTAATTCCGATCTGATACTACTTCACTTACAAAAAAATATTTCCCCCTCTCCACATCTACGTTACATGATATACCCACCAAAAATGATAATCATCTCAAATGTTTTAAAAAGTACTGAAGAACTGCTCTCCGTTCACGGTCAACAGGAGCTACATGGCTGCCTTTAAAGTACAAAAGAAAGCCGAAAAAATATTTTCGATCATTTCACGTTATTTTCCTTCAAAAAGTGGAAGTCGAGATATGATCAAATATTTTTTATTCCCTCCATCTCATCTCCATTGAACTTTACCTCGACGAAAGGGTTAAGTAAAACTTGGCTTTGGCTTCCCCCTTTCTAGTTTAGTCCTTATGAAATGATGGTGAAATGTTACTAATGACTAATGAGTGTTTAATGGCTGAATAGCCTACAAGATATTTTGTTGAAAGCTATCAGACATTTTTGCATATCATATCATATCATATCATGTTCATAAAATTACAAGCCTATCCAAGCTTGAGAGTGGACATTATTATCTGAAATATTTTGGCAATGGAACTATTGCAGTAAAAAATTATCAAAAATATTTTCCTTTAAAGTAGGAAGCCCCCAACAAACAGTCGGAGGAGGAGGAGACATTAAAAGCTAACCTTTAAAAGTACTTTGAACCTGCAATTAATAATAATGCACCCGACCCGACACCATACCACCACCAGTAATATGCACAAACAATTTTACACATTTACAAAATATGTTTCTGTAAATTATGGTTAGATAATCACAATCATATTTAGGAGCCATGCGTGTCACCATTCCATTTGCTGTTTTGTCTAGTCTAGTCTAACCATTGTTAAATCAAACTGAAGTAGTTCCTTCTTATTGTTGGGTAGGGGTCATACATGGCAGGGGGTTGTTGACTGATCATCACACAGGATCAGGACACAGGCAAAAAAATGAGCAGCGGAATAAGATGAAGATGAGTCAGGAAATATTGCATAAAACATTACATTTCAGCAAGAAACTATTAACAAAAATCCATTAGTATTTAGCATCCTGTCATTTACCATTAGAAAAGGAAGCTAAAAATCTCCTTAAAAAGTTGTTCTTCCAACAACAAGTTCTTCAGAGGATCAACAAGATGATGGCTACTTTGTCAATTCCTCATGTCCAGAAACTGATGAGATGAGAGGAGTTTGGACGAGATGAGATGAGAGAAGGTCGTTTGTATTGAATTCGATTATTATTTCAGAAAGAAAAAATGCTACCAAATTATATTAGATGGAAGTTCAAAGTTTTTGTTGTTGTATTGTGTGCTCTACACGAGCTTCAGTTTGCTTGCGCAATCTAACATGCAAAATAGGTTCTGTTGTTTTGTTAATCATCATAATAACTTGAAATAAATAAATATTGAGCAAAATGGGAGATGAAAGGTCAGAGAAATGAGATTTTTTTCTATGAAAATGAGAATTTTTCACGTGCACTCCGGTAATAATATTTCAAACATGGTAAAACCGGAATTATTTACCATTATTATATTGACTATTGAGTTTAAATACGTGCCCAAATGACTGACCTAACCATATAGGTAGTAATTAAAAGTGACCATTCCATTCGTGAGAAATTAGCAGAAATATGAATTAGGATGGGGCTTGTCAAATAAATTTAAGAAACGAATGCTAATAGGGCCCCTAATAACCCGTAATGCTCTCAACAGCAGCAAAATAAATGTTTTAGGGATAAAGAAGATATGAAATGATTTGTGTACCTACCTACTGTAAATTGCAACTACTTGATCATTAAAATGACTTCAATTTCAACCTCCCCATCCGAAAAGAATGCAGAAAATTACTTGGTTTTTTTTGGGGGGGAAAACATCCCTCATATTTAACACAAACAATTTAGTTAACTAATAACATGTTTGGAGGAAAGAATAATTATTATTGATATAAGCAAAAGTAGTTTTCACATTTGCAGAATTTACAGTTTCTCATGCAATAATTAATAATAATGATCATTCATTCCGAAATGGCAATAATGCAAATAAATACATTTTTTTGGGACATGTAATATCTGGTCTGGTCTATCTGTAATAGGTAGCAGGAGTTAGGATAATATTATGTATTATGTAATCTTATAGTTTGTCGGCTTTGATTTTTTGAACTTGTCCAACACGGGATAGATTTTCATCCAAATCCAACAGCCAACCTGCCAATTAGCACATAACCCGAGCAAATCTGACAAGCAAACAAATCTTCGGATCAAATCAAATATATGTAGAACTACAAGCCAAACTCATTATTGCCCATTCAACCATGTATTCATTTCATATACATGTGTATACACTTCAGACTTTAACTAATTCAGTTTAAAAATCCGCTTTTATCAGTTCTCCGATAATGCATTAAAACAACTAGCAAGACAAACTACTAGAGTGGATTGGCGGATTGGCGTAATCATCTATTTCATTTCATTCAAAACTGACGATTAGATCTTGTTTGTTTGAAGAACTGTTGTGGAGAAACTGGTCTCTCCTTTCTGTAAAGAGATTAGTAGAAAAACAATCAAATCAAAACGAAACATTTTCTTAAGTTTATCATAAGAAAAACAAAGCATATTCGGACAGATTTTGATCTAGATATTCTGCAATATAGGAAATGTGTGCATAACCATTTTGAATTTTAAATATTGAATTCGTTTATCTCATCCACCTCAGCTTCTTGTCTTGAATATGACCGGACACAATAAAACCATTCAATTAATGCTTATCTTTTGAGAAATGAGCCAGCTTTAATTTTTTAGAGCAATAAGGTCGAAGAAAAGAATAAGTCATCATATCAGTTCAGTTCAGTTCAGTAAAGCATTCCATTCTATTGCGTGTAGTCTTTATATGGCTGCTTCAAAAGCTTTATAAACTCAGAAGAAAAAAGAGACCCGATCCATCATTTCAAATTTATTACCCTTCGACTAATATAATCCCCCTTTGAATTTTCATGGTTTTTTTCCGGATTTGTTTCAGGTCAAATCTTAATCTTATCAAATTGTCATCTTTTAATTACTTACTTTACAACAACTGCATAGGGATACAATAACTTATCCTCTGAATGGATTTTTGACAAAGTCGATGGATTTTGCCTTAGTTTTAATCGCTTTTTTAAATCAGATAAATAGGCAATTGAATGGATCTGTCGTCACCTGGCTTGGGCTCACAATTCAACAGTTGAGTTGAATGTGGAATTGAAAAAAGGTTTATCAACAGTCAACAGTTACCCGAACATATGTCAGCATTGTGCTGAAAAAGACGGTGATAAATCAGATCATCCATTATGATGTCGCAGACATCGTTACCGTTATATGGCTACAGTAGCTGAGATTTTTTTGCGATGTGATGATTCTAGTCGAGAAAAAGTTGAGAGTTGAGCTATATTTTTCTTCTTGAGAGTTACATCAAATACAGTAGGGCAATAATTAATAATGATAAATGAACAGTGATGTAATAAGGCTAATATCGAATTTTAATGGTGAGATTTCAAAGATGAGATGAACTTTTCATGCTCTTAAGCCATTTCGTGAGCTTGTCAAGTCCAAATAATAAAATCCGGTTAATATAGAATAAGATTTTATTTTTGCGAATTAAAATTTGAAATACAAATTATTATTCTTGTACTACAGAACTTCTGCATCTTCCTCAAATATTTCCTTGAATTTGAGTGAATTAATTAATATCTGGCGTAGTAGTTATATTCTGGCTCTGGCAACAACTGTCCCTGTCCGTGAGCTAAAACTGACCCAGTCTTGTGTCTGTCCCAATCGCAATGATAAGATCGTGTAGTATGTGCCTAGTTCCTTTTTTCAGGTATTTAAAACCCTGTTTTTTGGGTTTGACACGAGAAAAGACCATCGACTTTAATGAGATGTCTTCTCCCCATTAAGTTATTACAACTTTCTTGGCTAGGTACCTATTTACGTGAATTCTGTTTGCAATCAGCGGCTTTTGTTTTGGCTAATTATCAAACTGTTATTTGCAAGGTTGTACGATGATGATCATGACGATGATGATGGGACAAGATTTGGACCAGTATATACCGGTGCAATTTTACCAGTGCGGGGATTTTCAGATTGCTTTGTACAACTTCCTACCGATTGATCCCGTCACATAAAATATATGCCCCATTTGTAGTACATTCCATTATACAAAATAAAGCTCATATGTAATTTGTACTTTTGTTTGACTCGGAGTTGGGATTGGATCATTATGCTTTTCTCCAAAAAAAAAGAGAGGAAACTTATTGATAAATGTCACAATGTATTCTCAAAGTCCTCTTCCGCCGACAATGAACTTGAAGTTTCATCGAGTAAAACAAGTTATTTTTCTTGTTAATAAGCTAGTTCATGAGTTCACGCATAACTCACGCATTTGTTTTAATGTGAAGTAAATTATGACAGTGTCGATTAAAAAAAGCTCATGTATAATGAGAAACTGTAGTTTCGCATAAAGGTCAAAATATTTTGCAATATTTATTTCAGGACTGTCACCGTCGGGAAATAATGAGGAGGATACATTATTGGAAATGATGATAATGCCAATGCCAATGAACCAACTGAATCGTCCCGAGACTAAATACGATTGAAGATCACGTCAGAGGAATAAACCGAAATATTTTGCATTTTTTAAATCTCAACTCCTAAAAAGCTTCGTGCCCTTCGTGATCATACCTCATTATCACAATGAAATAATTAACATGATTATATTTGCTTGTAGAAACAGTGGCTTAAAAATCCTTATCAATGTCATCCCGAAAAAAAAATGGCAAAAGTATTGAAACTTTGAACCCAACATTACTAAAACGTCTGGTCTTTGTAATAGCAAATGTGCAAAATAAAAGGTACCTTTTTGAATCGTTGCGGATTACAAAACCATGTTAACAAAACCAAGTTAACAATAGACCGGGTTCAGATTTGCACTAAATCCGACATACATATATTTAAAAGCATTCAGGTGGATTCTCGAAAGTTGTACAGTTAAAAAAATTCTACCTTCCCTCCGGATAAGGGCAATAGATATTATTTGCCATCCGCTTATGAAATGAAATGAAGCTTTTTGCAAAAGTATAAAATGTGAGTAAGGCCGATAAATTGCCACTGCCATTCCCTCCTCTATACCAGTCTTTTCGGTGACTTTGATGATGATTTGTAAGGCATCGGTTCGGTAGTTCAACTCAACGTTTGTTTCAAGAGTTGGCTACATCCCCCGTTCCTCCGTCACTAACTAACTGACCTAACCGTGATGGCAATGATGATGATGACGATCTTCATCTTGAGAGCCCGAAAAATCCGAGAGGCAGAGAGGGATTTTGCTAATGAACTTCATAGGCACATATATCGTGCGTTTAAACATTTTACATCTACTATCATCTCAAAGCTACTGTGATATGATCTTTGAAATCTTCGGCGGGCATGGGATGATGTTGAGATGATGATAGTCCTTTGCGCATCGTCGGTTGTCATATTCAGTGGTCGACAAACCGTCCTAAATTGTGCGATTTGTAGTTAGCTGTTTGTTTATGCGGCAAAATTTTAAACTAAATTTTCCAAAAATATGATAATGTTGATTTTTAACCGCTACTACAAACGCTTAACGAGGTGCACATTCCATTCAACAGTAATTATCAATGAATACGAAAAGACTTCAAGGGCAAACGTACAACTCGAGTCGGGATTTGGATTTTTTAGAGAAAAAATTGCAAAAGCTATGTAAATGTAGGTAATTGTTTGCAGTTATAAGGTGAGTACCTATGTAGCATGGCTAATCCTGTAAATCCGTATAAAAGCCTAAATGTGACTGTCAAAATTTATTCTATGTAAAGTAAACTGCTTTTAAACTGGGATCATTTTGTCATGATATAATGAGATGATTTGATATGATATGATACACCATCTATCCCATCTCAACCAGCGTCATTGTAACGTAACCGTTCAACAAGACCTCACCTCTTCACCCTACATCACTGCCTATCCTAAAGTAAGTCGGCGAATGTGATTGCAACTATGTAACTGCACTGCAGCAGTAACGGTTCGAGACAAAAAAGCATTAAAAAATTTGCAACACCAATTTCACTCCTTATCATTTAGTAAAGTTAGATGGAGATGGAGCTGATTAGCAAATATGTATAAAGCCTATTGTGCGCGACTAATAAAATTCCTTAACTGAGGCGATAATGGTGCTCACTACTACCATTTGCGTTTGGATTGGATTGGCTGCAATATTATAAATATTAAGCAAGCAAATTACACGCAAGATATAGTATGCTTGATGAACAATAAAATACCTGCCTACACAATTCGTATGTAAATAAATAAATAATAACCCCATAACAGCCTAACAGAGTCTCAGTCTGAAGTTACGGAACAGATCTTCGACAAAATGTTCTTGGTTGAGTATTTTAAAAATCACTCTGATTTCTGCCATTAGATTCCTCCCATCTCTACTCAACCAGAAAATCATTCGAATATACAAACCAACCAAGTTATATGTTGTATCGAGAAACGACAGGGCTCAGACTCGGTTCAACTAATGATAATAATGCAAAAGTTGTTCACGACTTGGACAACGAGCCATCAGACCAGGGAATGCCTTATGTAATCACGTAGCGCAATCATATACAATTCGCAATTTTGCAGACTGTTCATATAAGTTATACTTATAAGGAAAAGTCTCTTATTCTTGGTTGGTCATCCAAATGAACAATGCCAGGGTTGGGATCATGATCATGTTGATGTGGATGCTGAAGTGATTACTTTGCACTTCAACAATGCATGTGCAGACTTGAGGAAGTACACGGGTTGAAATATTTTGGCAATTTGTATATGCTTATATCTAAAGCTTATTCTACGCTGACGTTAATAAATACGCTTTTGCTTATATTAGAATGTAGAAACCAGTCTGATTTGTGCATCTTCCTCCATTCATTGTTTTTTCTGTTTATATGACTATGATATTATTGACCTAGGTTGGTTCTTTATATATTCACCTCTCCTCGAGTTTTTGCCAATTTTACCGGTATTACAATCCGAGTCCATATTATAATCATCATTATTATATCCATATACTTAAGCCTATCTGATATGATATGATGGAGGGAATGGATTCTCGATAAATAATTGACTCTTCGATCTTCTCTTCAACAACAGACAATTGCAATCATTTCTGAAGATCGATGGAGAAGAAGCAGAGACGAAGATGATGAAATGATGATGCTTCGATTTTCACCAGACCAGAGTCAGAGTCAGAAGAGTCTTCATTCATTCAATATTTTTCCTCTTCAAGACGGATTGATTCACTCAATTATATTTTCCCTAGCTCATTTTTATCCACTCCTTCATTTTCATTTCTACTCACAAATTAGTTAGTTGATATGATAGTTTCTTTCATGCTAGCAGATTTGTCGATTTGTTGTGTTGTATGAATTAGCAATTCACAAAAACCAAAACAATGCCAAAATTTTGCCAAGGGGTTTGGCCATAATCATCATGACGAACGGATCGGATCGATCGGGGATGATATGTTTCGGGGATATATAAATTGGAAAGCTTTCCCTATCTATGTGTACATGATAATAAAGCTCCATTGTTGGCAATTTTTTGAAACAACGTGACCATTATTTTTTAAGTGAGATTTTAAATCATTTTATCAAGATTTCAAATAAGAAAGAGGAGGATGATACTTGATACTGACCATTGGCCATCATGCTATTGGGAATGGGCAAGATTGAAAGTATCTAGACATAGACATACTGTCTGTCTGAAATCTACAATTTCAGTCTAGTCTCAAAGGACATTTAAAGGAATGGCAATATTGTTAGCCTTAGCATATGACGATTGTACTGTAGGCTCCTGGCCAAAAATGAATTCAAATTATCTGTTTGCAATTACAACGGTGCTGATGCTGAATCGCGAAACAGCAAGTAATTTGTTGAGGAAGGTATTACAACAATCCGTTGTGGACTAATACCAGCTCATTGTGATAACTGCTAATGCTAAAACCTTCATATTTGTTCAACTTCCCAATTACAGAGTTTGCCAATGTCTACAATATCTGATAATGATGATGATACTCTGTTGCCATAAAAAATTAACCTGCTTCTCGCAATGAAAGAGAGAAGAATCACCTCCGGCTATGGATACGGCACCCACATACATCCATATTGTTGTACCAATAAAAAATAACAGTTGACAAAATATATCCCAACCCGTACTTGAGGGACAGATATAAATAACAGTCTTTAGAAGAGATAGGTATAAGACCCCATCTTCGGTTGATGGACATTTATGGGGTAGGATAAGGAGGGGTAGTGTTTTGCGTGGAGTCTCTAGTATGGTAAGGATATGCGGGGTGGGTTACAAAGGGTTGAAGATGTAGTCCTAGAGGACTAGTGTGCTGTTGGCGCTGGATAATCGGTGGTAATAGGCAAGGATGTTGGGGTAGGAAGAGTAGTAAAAGGTTCCCCGATATCCTGTTAGTGTAGAGTGCTGTTGGCGCTGGATAATAAGTGGGCAAGGGTCCCTTCAAAGTGTAATTTTCCGTCAATCTATATAAGTATAGGTGATTATAAAAAAAAGGGTTAGTTATTACATGCACGTCATCAGCAATGGAGTCATTTTATGTATATCTGCAGTCGGATGCTTCGG